>PVHP010036069.1:0-18115 GCA_004024765.1 Zapus hudsonius | reverse complement strand
TATATATATATATATATATATATATATATATATATATATATATATATATATATATATGACACTGTAAGGGGCCTCTTTAACCCCAGTGTGCCTGTGGAAGGTGGAAACAGAAGATTCTCCCAGAAACTCGCAGGCCAGCTATCCTGGTAAAAACAGTGGTGAACCTTTCCTCAAACAAAGTGGAAGGCAATGAACCTGAGTTTGTTCTCTGACCACCACATGCATGCTGTGTGCTGCTCACTCACACACCCCACCCACCCACCCAACCAACAAACAACAGATGCTCCCCGATTTTTTGTCCTGATTGGTTTTATTTCCATCATGTCTGTGTACACGTGGGTTTGAAGATCTGCTTCCAGCCATTGTTCTGGGACAGCAGAGCCTTGGCCCAAAGTGTCCAAATTAACTAGCAGTGTGGGAATCAGGAGATATTCCTCCTTCTATTAATAGCCTAAGGTCCCGGGGCAGGCAGACCGCCTGTCAAGGCTAGCAAGCAGAGAGTTGGGGGGTGGGGGAAGTGTGTGACAATGTCCAGGGCAGGACTGGGAGGAAAGACTAGATAAGAAGGCAGGATCATGGGTGCCCAGCCACCCAGGAGTGGTCCTGCAGAGGAGGGAGGTCTGCATACTAATGCATGGATGCTTGCTGTTATCATAAAGCTTCTTCTTGTGTGTATGTGTGTGTTGGGTTGGGTTGTGCATGAATGTGGGCATCTATGTTTGTGGGTGCGTGTACACGTGTGTTTGCAGGGTGTAGAGGCCAGGATCAGGGTTGAGTGTCTCTCTCTCCTGCTCTGCTCCTTATTTACTGAGAGAGGGTCCCTCACTGAACTCAGAGCTCACACATTCTGTGAGTCCAGCTCACCGGCTTGCCCTGAGCCATCTTCCCAGCCACAATAGAGTCTTTTGAACCCTGGAAAGTTCTAAACCCTGAAAATTCACAGCCCAAACATGGAGGGCTGTCCCTCAAGGAGTCATTTGTCCACCAAGGAGACAAGCCTGTGGGCTCTAGCCCCTTCTTCATTCATAGGAGAGTCCTGGCCACCTTACACATTGGGCCTGAAGTTCCTGGCTTGGCCAGTGTGGGCCAAGGAAATGGTCGCATATTGAGATTTGCACCACTTTCTCCACACCCCATCTGGGTATTGCTTTTTCTTCATTATTGCCCAAGCTAAGGGCATTGCAGGTGACAGTGGAATTCTGAAGTAATGCTGGGGCTCTACTGGGTAGTTTCGGCTTGGCACAAACCCCAGCTGTTGAGCTTTTTTTTTTTAATTAAAAAAAGGAACGCTATGACATTTTAAAATTATTTATTTATTTATTTGCAAGGGGAGAGAGAGCAGGAGCGCAAGCCAGGGCCGCTTGCCACTGCAGACAAACTTTAGATGCATGCATCACTTTGTGCATCTGTCTTTATGTGGACACTGGGGAATCAAACCCAGGCCATTAGGCTTTGCAAGCAAGTGCCTTTAACCACTGAGCCATCTCTCCAACCCCAATTTGGATGTTTTAAAAATATTTTTATTGTCTTTGTGTATGTATGACGTGTGTGTTGTGTACATGTGTAGGGTGGGTATGCCATAGTGTCCATATGGAGGTCAAAGGACAACCTCAGGTGTTGGTCCTCACCTTGCTTTGAGGCAGGGCCTCGTGTTCACCAAGCATTCACAAGGCTAGTTGGCCTTCTGGGGGTTCTCCTTTCTCTGCCACCAATCCGACTATGGGAGGGCTGTATTGTAGATGCTCTGACACTGTGTCTAGCGTTCACATACCTTCTGGGATTCAACTCAGACCATCATGCTTGCTCAGCAAGTGCTTTTACCTACCGAGTATCTCTAGAAGCATGCACCACCTTGTGCATCTTGGCTTTACGTGGATACTGGGGAATTGAGCTTGTGTCCTTCTGCTCTACAGGCAAGCACCTTTACCACTGAGCCATCTCTCCAGACCTAGAAACACAGTTTTAAAAATAATAATTCAGGGGCTGGAGAGATGACTCAGAGCGGTTGAGGCATTTGCCTGCAAAACCTAACGACCCAGGTTCAATTCCCAAATTCCCATGATGCACAGACTGGCACATGTGTCTGGAGTTTGCAGTGGCTTGCAAATAATAAATAAATCATAAACAAATAAATTTTTTAAAATGATAACTGTGGCCTGGGGAAGATGGCTCAGCAGTTAAAGAGGCTTGTTTACAAAGCCTGCCTGTCTGGGTTCAATTCCCCATTACCAACACAAACCCATGCCCCAGCAAGAGGCTCGCTTTCTCTCTCTCTCTCATAAATAAAAAATATTTAAAAATGATTATCCTTGCTTTGGTGAAGAGTGGAAGAGATATGGATACTGCCAAGTACAAACACACACACACACACCCCAAAAATGGCTTGTGGAGGAAAGGGTTTACTTTGGCTTACGGACTCCAGGGGAAGCTCCATGGTGGCAGGGTAAACAATGGCATGAGCAGAGGCTGAACATCACCTCCACCACAGCACTGCAAACAGCGGCAGGAAGGTATGCCAAACACTGGCAAGGGGAAGCTGGTTTATAACCCCCATAAGCCCACAGCCAACAACACAGCTCCAACAAGGTTCCAGTTCCAAAACCACCACCATCAGCTGGGGATCAAGCATTCAGCACACATTTGTTTGTGGGGGAGAACTGGATCAAACCATCACACACATGCACACACACACACACACACACACACGAATACACCATACAAAAACCACACTATACACAGTTGTATATCGTGGCATGAAACTCTCCTAAGTATGTTAAATAGTGTGTACATGTGTGTGCACATATGTGTATATGCACTATGTTAAGAAAGACATATAAAGAAGACAAAATGTACATTCTCCTTTGTTTCATATTGCGGGGCTATTGAGTGTTTAAATTATGATTGATAATTTATTTTTCTATTCCTTAAAGTCCCTACACCTGGATGCAATCTTTCTTTCTAGTCAACATGACGCAGCAGTCTACAAAATCTTACAAATAAAATGTTGAGAGGCTTTATTATTAGCTAACTTCTTCGGGGTGCAAAAGGTGATATGGTCAGTTCAAGTGGTTAAGATTCATTTAGCCTGGAGTCTCGTGAATTAGCTGATTGTGGAACTCTTGGTGACTTTTGACATGTTAATATGGATGGCATTTATGAGGAGCATACTGTATATTACATAAGATCGAGAGACATCATATCTTCAGCTTTCTTTTAAATAGATACTGAATATATTTTCCTATTTTATATCAGGTAACTCAATTACGCTAGTTGTATGGAAGAAATTGTAGAGAAACTTTGACAGATGTAATGGCTACCCATCAAGGTTGAAAAGTTGATTTTTTTTAAAAATAAGAGAGACACTTGATCACTGTCTCTGATCTCGGTAGAATAATGGTTTAATGTTGGACAACAATGTTTCAAAGATGAAATATTACGGTTACATGATTAACGATGCTTCTTTTGGCATTTAAACTCTATGGTAGTTTTTACACAACTATCAGCCTGGTAGATGAATAGCTTTGGTTTGATTTTTGTTAAAACTGAAGAGTGCATCTTATTCTCAGCATTTGAAACAAATGAGTAAATGCACTTCTGGTGAGGGCCAAAGTAGAAATAGTTGGGCAAAGATACTATGAATGAAAAAGTATTTTTAAACATAAAATGTTCTGCTTTGTCAATGTGCAAGTATAGTATAAAGATATTTGTCCCATTTATCCCTTCCTTTAACCATAGTTTACAATTGGTAGATCTGTCTACATATAAACATATATTAAAGAGCAAATATATAGGTATAAATAAATATATATATACATATATTCACTTAAATCTGCTTTATTAGACAATAGTTCACTTATTGCATAGAAACTGGACTTGGCTCTACATTTTAATGGACTTTTACTTTTCTTCAAGATATGAAGTTATTATCTTAAAAGAGAATTTTCATTTATTACTTACACTTATGTATATCTGGTAAGTTATGACCAAAATTTTTGTTAGATTCATACAGTAAATTGAAATATGCATTTGGTACACTAAACAAATAAGGAACTGTTAACATTAGTAACCCCTTTGAGAAATATGAATGGAAGAAAAACATTTATTTCATTTATTTTATCTTCTTCATATTTTTCAAATTTTGTCAACATGTCACCTATTCAGAAAATTAATTGGTAAAACATAAAAATGATTTCAAGTTGGGTATGGTGGTGCACGCCCTTAATCCCAGCACTTGGGAGGTAGAGGTAGGAGGATCATCATGAGTTCAAGGCCAGCCTGGAAGTACAGAGTGAGTTCCAGGTCAGCTTGGGCTAGAGTGAGACCCCACCTCGAACAGCTAAACAGAAGCAGCAACAACAATAACAAAAAAAGTTATAAAGGTAAAAAAAGAAATAGAGACAAGATAGGGGTGGCGTGTTCCTGTGGTCCCAGTTACTCAGGAGGCTGAGGCAGGGGGATCCCTGCAGCCCAGGAGTTCAGGGCTAGTCTTGTGCAACAAAACAAGGCTGCAGGGCTGGAGAGATGGCTCAGCGGTTAAGGCACTTGTCTCCAGTGCCTAAGGCCCCCGGTTCAATTCCCCAGTACCCACATAAACCAGACCCACAAGGTGGTGGTCCTGGTATACTCTCTCTCTCTCTCTCTCTCTCTCTCTCTCTCTCTCTCTCTCTCTCTCTCTCTCTCATCTCTCTGCTTGAAAAATGAATAAATAAAATATAAAAAAAGCGAGGCTGCATTTCCAATCAGAATAAAATTATTGAGGGGAAATGCTCTTAGTATAAAGAATAAATGGTCAGATATTTCTCCAGTTATGTTCTTTATCGTGTACTAAATAAACTTGTCTTTTTTCTAAGAAAGGAAGAAAACCTTGGCACACTTTGTTTACAGGGTGATCTCATTTGTCTCAACAGGAATATACATAGAAGACTGAAAGACGCCAAAATGGCATGAACGATGAACAAAAGAAGAACTTTCTTTCTGGAATTTTCTATAGCCTTCATGCATACTGCTTCTACGGCAGGATCAAGACTCAGACAACTTACTTTGGGTTAATACGATTAACAGAAGCTTAGGAAAACTTATTTTCTTCTCTATGCTTCTTGGCATTTTTTCATATATCAAATTACTTTTAGACATGAAAAAACATGTTTTTAAACTCTTGTCCAAGGTCCTGGCACCATCCTGGATTACTCTCTGGCCAGACTGGGCTGAGGGCCCTGGAGAGCAAGGGAAGGGGGGTCGGTGCTGCGTCACAACTGGAGGCCTGTAGATGCAGCCCTGTCATTGCTGTAGGAGGGTCCTGGGGATCCTGGGGGTGAGGAGAGGTCGAGTGGGAATTCTTGGAGCAGCCAGAAAGACATGGCCAAGGGGACATGTCCCGAGCAAGGATGGAGGAAGGCCGCCACTGCTTTGGGGCCAGTGTTCTGGGCTGCTGGGGCCATATCCTAGCTCCAGTTAGATGCCTTGCTCTCCCTGGTGGCTTGAGGGTTATGGAAGTCTTTGCCTCCTGTGTCTCTACTGGGCTCCGCCCTGCCACTCCAGACAGTGCCCACGCCTTTGAACCACCGAGTACACGTTGCTTGAGATAGCTCTGTTGCTATCAGGTCAGCTTTGTAGTTGCTGCACAGAAAGAACCCAAGCAAAAGTGGCTTGTGGAGGAATGGGTTTATTTGGCTTACGGACTCCAGGGGAGACTCCATCCTGGCAGGGAAGATGATGGCATGAGCAGAGGGCTGGACATCACCTCTGCCACAGCACTGCAAACAGCGGCAGGAAGGTGTGCCAAACACTGGCAAGGGGAAGTTGGCTTATAACCCCCATAAGCCCACCCCCAACAACACAGCTTCATCAAGGTTGTAAAACCCAAACTGCCATCAGCTGAGGATCGATCTATCAGAACACATTCATTTGTTTGTGGGGGACACCTGGATCAAACCATGACAAGCTTTCTCTTTGTCACAAAGCACCATAGAAGATAGACCTAGCCAGGCATGGTGGCACACGCCTTTAATCCCAGCACTTAAGAGGAGGCAGAGGTAGGAAGACCACTGTGAGTTCAAGGCCAGCTTGAGACTACATAGTGAGTTCCAGGTCAGCCTGGGCTAGAGTGAGACCCTCCCGCAAAAAATAAAAATGACCAGCTGTATTGCCAAGTTGTGTCAGGGAGTCCCACTGGTCCATCACTGCTGCCTAGAGACTGAGCAGAGAGGAAAGCAGGTGACACTTTGTCTGGAAGGGTGGGTACACATGGGGAGATACGACGAGTCTGAGAGAAGTTACCAGAAGATAAGAAGTTGAAAACTTGTGTCAACCCACTTGTTGATGACATGCCACAAGCTTGTACAAGCCTCCTTAGCCACCAGGTACCAGGCTACTTGGCCTCATTCCCCTGGAGCGTGACTGATAAGCACGTTCCATGGAGACCAGATGGAGTTAGGAGAGGCCAGAAGGCAGTTCCCATGAACATGAGGAGGGAGGAGGGGTCCCTGCAGGCCTTTTAATGTTTGCTGGGAGTTTTTGTGAAAGGTTACCAAATGACACTTCGGGCTTAGTGGCACGCCTTTAATTACAGCACTCGGGAGGCAGAGGTAGGAGGATTGCTGTGAGTTCAAGGCCAGCCTGGAATTACAGAGTGAGGTCCGGCTCAGCCTGGGCTAGAGTGAGACCCTACCTCAAAACCAAACCTATAACTACAATAAAAGTTCTTGAAATGTTAAGCCAAAGTCCTTTTGGCTAAGCCGGGGCGTGGTGGCACACGCCTTTAATCCCAGCACTCGGGAGGGGAGGCAGAGGTAGGAGGATCACCATGAGTTCAAGGTCACCCTGAGACTCCGTAGTGAATTCCAGGTCAGCCTGGGCTAGAGTGAGACCCTACCTCGAAAAAAAAAAAAAAAAAGTCCTTTTGGCTACCTTCAAGTTCAAGGTGGGAAAAGCCAATTTGTTCTGGTGAGAGAAATGTAGCTGAAATATGTCAGCCACCTTGCACTGTCCTATTTAGGGAAGATTTGTTCGTTTCTGTGGTGCTGGGCTGGAACCCAGGATCTAGCCTGTGTTAGGTAGGTTGCAATGCTACCAAGATCGTGCGTATCTTCATTACCTACCGACTGGCTAATTACCTCCTCCAGTTGTACTGGTTACCTTTTACAAATGAGATGGATTGAGAAAAGACTTTGGGGGTGTCGTGTGGCTCTCTGGATCAAGAGCTATGTGCACCGGCTGCTGAGAAAAAGCCAGAAGCGTGCTTGTGACTAAGTACCGTTGAGTGGCTTTGTGCTGGCCTGAGGAACATTCACGAAGGTGGCCAGGTTCTGGTTAGGCAGGACTTTTGACAGTTTGCTCTGGCATTTCAGCACATGTTTTGCTTATCAGTGGATGACATGAATATCTTGGAGAGGCTCAGGGAAGAGAGGAGACAGTCAAAATGTGGAAGCGGAAGAGAAGGCTTTGGAGTGCCACGGTTCTCATTTGAGATCCAAATTTAGCCACTGATTAGTAACTTAAGAGTAATAATGGCTAACACTGATCAAGTATTCGACGCAGTATCTTAGGACCCGTGCTGGGTGGATAGTCTCCATTCTGTTCAGTTCTCTCGCCTTCCTTCCTGAACGGATGGCTCCACCCACGTCAAGCAAGCTCTTCACCATTGAGATAAACCATCAGCCCTCTTTGAATTCATTAATTTATTTGCAAGCAGAAAAAGTAGAAGAGAGAAAGAAAGAGGAGAGAATGGGCACACCGGGGCCTCCAGATGCATATGCCACTGTGCATTTATTTGATTTTATGTGGGCACTAGGGAATCAAACCCAGGCGGTTAGGCTCTGCAAGCAAGGGCCTTAACCACTGAGCCATCTCTCCAGCCGGTTGCCTTGGCTGACTTGAACTGAACCGTAGTACTGACAGGCCTGGAACTTGTGAATCCCCCCACCTCAGCCGTCCATGAAGCTGGGATTCCAGGCCTGCTCCACCAGACCCAACTTCCCTTAATTTTCAAAACACTCCAGCCCTGCTTGGTGTCCTATTGCCCCGTTTTATAGATAACACACTGATGTTTTGAAGTCTGGAGAACTTCATGGAGCCGTCTCAGGATTTTGAGAGGCAGCTTTAAATTCAGACCCATAAACGGGATGCTTACACTCTTATTAACAGGACTGAAGTCTTTGGAGCTAGGCTTCAGTTACTTTCTTTTAAAGCAGAAACAAACACATCTAGGGTATGGTATTGTCTGAAGATCTGATTAAGCATGGTATTTTAGAACTGATCTCTTCTGGGCAGGATTTTCACCAGTTTCGGGCAGGTTGGGTGGGGGTAAGGAAGTGAAAGGCCTGGGGATGTAGCTCAGTTGTAGAATGCCTGCCTAGCACGAATGAAGTCCTGAGTTCATGCACCCCATAAATCTGACATGATGGAATATGTGTGTAATCTCAGCACTTGAGAGGTAGAGGCAGGAGGATCAGAGGTTTATGATCAACCTCAGACACGTAGCCAATTTGAGGCCAGCCTGGACTACATGAAACCCTGTCTCTACATAAATAAACAGGGCTGAGAGATGGCTAAATGGTTAAGGCGCTTGCCTGCAAAGCCTAACAACTCGGTTCAATTCCCCAGTACCCACGTAAAGCCAAATGCACAAAATGGTGCATGCATCTGGAGTTTAGTTGTAGCTGCTATAGACCATGACATGACCATTCTCTCTCTCCTTGCAAATAAATACATGACAATATTTACTTAATTTAATTTATTCATTTACTTAATATTTTTATGTATTTATTTGCAAGGATAGTGGGGTGGGAAATGGGTGTATCAGGGTCTCCAGCTGCTGCAAATGAACTCCAAGATGCATGCACCAGCCTGTGCATCTGGCTTTCTGTGGGTACTGGGGAATGGAACCAGGGTCGTCAGGCTTTGCAGGCAAGCTGCCTTAACCGCTGTGCATGTTACATACACAATGCAATCTCTCCAGCCCCCATATATAGAAATATTTAAAAATAAAACAAACGAATGATTGAATATATAAAAATACAAAACAAAAACAAACACATGAACAAATTTTAAAAAATCCAGAGAACCAAAACACATCTGGTGGCTTATGTGAGGCCATACGAGACAGAGCCATGCTGTAAACCTGGAGCTTTACCTATGTTAACATCATCACGAACTTGTGGGAAGAGGAAATTGTGTGTCATTGGCAAAGGAGGAAATAATAACCTCACAGACTAACCTGTACCAGGTCATGTTGCTGGAATTCCCTCCAGGGGGTCTGTCTTCTCTGTCACTGTTTTTAATTTGATTTACGTACTATTTAAAGTGTACAGTTCAGGGGGGGGTTAGTATATTCACAAAGATGTACATCCAACCCTGCTATATAACTCCCTAATTCCAGAATATTTTTATCATCTCCCAAAGAAAATGTTCTACTCACCAGTCACTCACTCCTCGTTTTTCCCTCCCAGCTGTTGGCAACCACTGGGCTGCTTCATGCATCTGTAGGGCTTGCCTTCTCTGCACAGCTCATATCAACAGGCTCACATGACATGTGACCTTCCATGTCTGTAGCTTTCATGTAGCAGAGACTTTCGGGATTTGTCCCTGTGTTGACTACAGAAGTCTCCATTCCACGCTATGCCTCGGTGATGGCCCACTCTGCGGATGGAGCTCAGTTTCTTCATTCATTCATCAGCTGATGGAAGGTTTGGTTGTTGCTACATTTTGTGAATAAAGCTGTTGCAAGCATTTGTGTGCATGTTTGAGTGTGGAACCATGTTTTCAATTCTCTTGGGTATATACCTAGGAATAAAATTGCTGCTTCAAGGTGGTGGGAATAATGTAAGAGCCAAAGGAAGGGGAGGACTGCTCACGATGCAATTTTCCAGACACAAAATGGCCTTGATGTTCATGACCTCAGAGTGCCTGACACTTCCTTCACAAGACATTCACATTAGGAGGAAAAGATGAAGACACCGAAACTAAACAGAGACTATTTGACAGGCGGAGGGGATGTGATGGGAGGGCAGATTTGAGAGGGGAAGAGTGGGAGAGGGAAAGAATTATCATGGTTGACTATAATTATGGAAGCTGTCAATAAAAAGTTTTTAAAAATTGCTGCTTCACAGTCACATGATGATCTTTTTTTTTTTTTTTTTTGGTTTTTCGAGGTAGGGTCTCGCTCCTGAGTGCTGGGATTAAAGGCGTGTGCCACCACGCCCAGCTCATGATAGATGTTTTAATATTTATTATTTTTTTTGAGAGAGAGAGGTAGAGAACAGGCACACCAGGGCCTCTTGCTGCTACAAACTCCATAGACATACACACTTTGTGCATCTGGCTTTAAGTGGGTACCTGGGAGTCAGCCATCTCTCCAGCCCCTGCCTTACTCTCTTGTGTACTGTAATTACAGGAGTGTGCCGTGATGCCCAACTTGGTTCTTTTTGTTGTTGATTTGGGTTTTTTGGAGGAACTCACAGCAATCCTCCTTCCTCTGCCTCCCAAGCCCACCACCACACCTGGCTACTTTGTCCATTGTTAAACTGAGTCACTTGTCTTTTTGCTGACATGTAGAAGTTCATATAACCTAGACACTAGACGTTTAACAGATATATGACTTCTAGTATTTTCACCCATTCCTTGGTCGGGGGAGGGGAGGGTCCCTTTACTGTCTTGGCAGTGTCTTCTGATGCACAACACTTTATTTATTTTTATTTATTTATTTAATTTTGATGAAGATCTATAATTTTTTTTCTGTGCTACTTATACTTTTGGTATCAGACTTAAGAATCTGTTAAAAATAAGAATTCTTACCCCGTGTTTTCTTAGAAGTGTTTCATAGCTTTAGCTCTAACGTTTAGGTCTTTGATCTATTTTGGATAATTCTTGTCTATGATGTGAGGGAAAGAGCTGACTTGGTTTGGTTGTATGTGGTTATCTAGTTGACCCAGAACCAATTATAGAAGAGGTTCTTTATCTGCATTGAATGGCCTTGGTACCTATGTCCAAACTCAACTGGCTGTAGAAATATGGGCTTATCTGGACTCCTAGCTTACATGTATGCTATTACCACACTGTTTTGATTATTATACCTTTATAGTAAGTACTAAAATCAGGAAGCATGGTTCCTACTTTGTTCTTGTTTTTAAAGATTGCTTTGACTAGTTTTCCTTTGGTATGAAATTCAGGATCAGGTTATTAATTTCTGAAAAAAATACCAGCTGAGATTTTGATTAGAATTGAGTTGACTAGTTGAGTAGATTATTTTTGAGAATATTGCCCATTTAAAAGACTGTGCCTTCCAGAGCTAAAGAAAGCCAAGTGACCTGGGTTCAATTCCCCAAGACCCACATAAGCCTGATGCACAGAGTGGCTCATGCATCTGGAGTTTGTTTGCAGTGGCTGAAGGCTCTGGTGTGCCTGTGTTCTCTCTCTCTCTCTCTCTCTCTCTCTCTCTCTCTCTCTCTCTCTCTCTCTCTCTCTCTCTCCTCCTGCCCGTCTCTTGCTTTCTGATTTACTCTGCTTGCAAATAAATAAAATATTTTTTAAAAGATTGTGTCTTCTTACCCATGAATTTTCTTTCAGTTATTGGTCTTTTATTTATCACATAAAATTTTACAGTTTTCAGCATACAACTCCTCTTCTTCTCAATTTATCCCTAAGTATTCTATTCTTAATACTTTCGTGTAGAGAAAACTTTACTTCCTTCTCAATCTGCTTTAGCTTGCTGTTTAATTTTCACTGCATTTTATTACCAAATGCCTTCACTAGATCCTGCAATACAAAGCTGATGAGAAGTGGTCAGGCAGATATCCTGGCTTATCGCTGACCTCAGGGGCAGATGTCAGGGGCAGAGCTTTCGAGATTAAGCATGATATTAGCTGTGGCTTTGACACAAAGGTCTTTTATCAGGTTGAGGAAATTCACTTTTATTCTCTTTTATAATATTTTATTTATTCATTTTCAAGCAGAGAGATACACACACAGAGAGAGATACAGAGTGAGAGAGCGCACCAGGGCCACCACCTTGTGGATCTGGCTTATGTGGGTCCTGGGGAATTGAACCCAGGGCCTTAGGCACTGGAGGCAAGTGCCTTAACCGCTGAGCCATCTCACCAGCCCCACTTTTATTCTTACTTTGTCAAGTGTTTTTAATAAAACTATATTGGATTTTGTCAATGTTTTCTCTGTATCTATTGAAATAATAATTTATTTTAATAAATATCCTTTATTTTATTAATATGGTATGTTACATGTACCAACTTTTTAAACCAACCTTGCATTTTTGGGACAAGTCTCACTTTGTCATATGTGCCTTACAAAAATTATTTTGTCAGGCTGGCCTCAAATTCATGGCAATCCTCTTACCTCAGCCTCCCAAGCGCTGGGATTAAAGGTGTGTAAGCCTTTTGGTTACAGTTGGATTTAATTTATCAGCATCTTATTGAGGGTTTTTTTTTTTTTTGCATCTCCATTAATTATAGTGTTCTGTAGTTGTCTTGTAATTACTCAATATTAGATTGAGTTAAGAAGTGTTAACTTCCTATTCTTGCTGAATTCTCTAACCATCCCTTCAAATATCTTAGTTTTCCATGTATTTGGGAGCTCTGTTGCTTGGAACATATAGGTTTATAATTATTTTATATTCTTTCATCATCATACACTGTCCTTTTTTATCTCAGTAACTATTTTGGCTTAGCATAGCTACTCTTGGCCTTCCTTGATTTCCTATTTGCATTATATGGATTACTACCACTACAACTACCCCTGCTACTCACATAAATACCCCCACGCATTGACTTTGAATATATCTGTGGCTTTGAGTTGGAAGTATTCCTCTTATAGACAGCATATATTTTGATCAGGCTTTTCTCCCGTAATTCCAGCCTCTGTCTTTTAGTTGGAGTTTTCAATGGCATAAAGTTGATATGCATAAATGCAGCCAACCTCATGGTACTTCCAATTCAGTCCTGGCTGAGCTGCTTGAGCCTTCTGGGAGTCCTCTGCTTTATGTACTCCTGTGCACCAAACTCAAGCCTGGAACCGTGGCTACATTGGTCTGAAATGCTGGCTCTTTGGAGGCAGATATTGAGGTCAATATCACAAGGTGTTATGGGAGGAGGAAGAGCTCTCCTTTGTCCATTCTGCTTTCTCTGCTAACAGACAAGATGAAGAAATATGTAGTCCTCCGAGAATCCTAGAATCTACCCTGTTTTCTAACCAGAGATGGGCGTCATCTTCAGCCTCTCTTTCCTCTCTTTTTCCTCCTCTTCTGATCATTTTTTTCTTCATATCACCTTCTCCACTCTTTCCAATATTGAACAACCTCTCTCTCATTCTCTTTTCCTTCCTTCCTTCCTTCTTTTTTTTCTCTCTCTCATTCTTCTTTTATTTCTTTCTTTTTTTTGTAATGTAGGATCTTGCTCTAGCTCAGGCTGACCTGGAATTCACTATGTAGTCTCAGGGTAGCCTTGAACTCACTGTAATACTCCTATCTCTGCCTCCTGAGTGCTGGGATTAAAGGCAGGCACAACCATGCCTGATTCTATCTCTCATTCTTGTTTTGTCCCCCCAACCTTGCCTTAATCAAAATCTTACTGTCTTGGGCTGGAGAGATGGCGCCGTAGTTAAGGCACTTGCCTGCAAAGCCTAATGGCTTGGGTTTGATCTCCAGTGCCTGCGTAAAGCCAGTTGTATAAAGTGGGTTTATGCATCTGGAGTTGTTTTCCATGGTTGTAGGCCCGTTCTCTCTCTGTCTCTCTCTCTCTGTCTCTCTCTCTCTCTCTTTTTCCTTGCAAATAAAATATTGAGGGACTGGAGAGATTGCTCAGTGGTTAAGGCACTTGCCTGCAAAGCTTAACCAGCTGGGTTCAATAAAGCCAGATGTACAAGGTGGTACATGAAAATGGAGTTTGTGTTGTCTAGAAGCCTTGGCTTGCCCATTCTCTTTCTATCTGCTTGCAAATAAGTAAAATATTAAAATATTTTAAAAATATTACCATCTTTTGTTTATAGTTCTTATGAAGTTTGAAGTCCTATAATTATCAATTTATATATATTTTATTTTTTTTCAAGGTAAGGTTTCACTCTATCTCAGGCTGACCTGGAACTCACTCTTATTTATTTATTTTAAAATATGTTATTTATTCATTTTTTTCAAGCAGAGAAATACAGCAATAGAGGGGGGGGAGAGCAACAGGGCCACCACCTTGTGAGTCTGGCATATGTGGGTACTGGGGTATTGAACCCGGGGCCTTAGGCACTGGAGGCAAGTGCCTTAACCGCTGAGCCATCTCTCCAGCCCTGAAACTCACTCTTTACACCCAGGCTGGTCTTAAACTCATGGTGATCTTCCTACCTGTGCCTCTCAAGTACTTGGATTAAAAGCATGCACTACCATGGCTGGCTTTTAAAAACTTTTATTTTTAAATTGTGAATTATTAACTTTATTTAGATAGAAATCACAAATTGTGGGGTTTATTAAGGGGGATTGGGATCTGGGAAGGAAGGCTAGAACAGAATTATAAACACACGGGAAGTAGGAAACATGTTCTCATGTGGAAAACACTGCATAGTTTATAAGGTTTATTTTAAGAAAAATTCTAATTTTTAGGGAAAGACTGGAATAGAACCAGAAACACATGGAGGTGAGTTGAACTGAAGCTTGCAAGGAAGGACTAGAGTAAAGCCATGAGCACACGGAAGGTAGAGCTCAGATGTTGTGATGGTTAAATTTTGATGTCAACTTGACCTTTCAAGTAATCTCTGGTGGGTCTCTAAGGATGTTCATAGGAAGGCAGCCTCTCAGTAGGGGGCAGGATATATGGAAGCTCAAATGAGCTAGAAGTAAACATCCTTTCCTGTGTGGGCAGTGCAGGAAGGAAATTCCAGAGACTCAGGAAGCCATTAAGTCTGGGGAAAGGTTGTATGATCCCACCCTAAGGCTATATAAAGGGGAAGAAATTCTCTTTGCTCCCCCCTCACCTGTTCCCTGTTCTGTGTGTGTGGTGTAGGTGATGAGTTTTTCTCTCTGCTCGGACCTGTGAAAGAGGGCCAGCCTCTTTCGCTGTTACGGAACTTCCCCTCAATCTGTAGTTTCAATAAATACTTTCCTCCCCAAAATTGTGCCTGGTTTGAAGATTCATCCCAGCGGTGTGTGGCTGACTGCGACCGATGTATACTTAGGACAATGTAGGAGCACACATGGCGTCTGCCATGTGCTTTCCTGTGGAGGGAAGTTAAGAGGGTGAATGCTGAGGCTCAAGGAAAAACATCAAAGCAGAGAACAAAAATTCGGTAGAAGCCGGGCGTGGTGACACATGCCTTTAATCCTAGCACTCGGGAGGCAGAAGTAGGATTGCTGTGAGTTCAAGGCTATCCTGAGACTACATAGTGAATTCCAGATCAGCCTGGACTAGAGCGAGACCCTACCTTGAAAAACAAAAAAAAAAAAAAAAAATTCGGTAGAGAAATGAGTAATGAAGAGGGTTACACTAATGGTTACCCCAAGTTTAAAGAAACCACACAGGTGGCAGGCACGGACTTAGAGAAGGCATCCACGTGTCGATCTGGAGTGAAAGGAAATATGCATGTGGAAGAGTCAGAGACCAGAGAAAACTCATACGTGTAAGTCAAGTGAGCAGTTACCTCAAACCACAAAGCAAAGGCAAGCAAAAACGTTCCCCCAGATCAAGAAACTGTATTATGTTCCCCACTCTTCTCAGTCAGGCTGGTGAGGGGAAGCCAAACTCATATGTGTCCCTGTGGCCAAGCAAAGAGAGGCAGAGAGGCAGAGCAGAGTCAATGGAAAAAAAAATAATAATAGGGCTGGAGAGATGGTGCAGTGGTTAAGGCGCTTGCCTCCAGTGCCTAAGGCTCTGGGTTCAATTCCCCAGTACCCACATAAACCAGAACCACAAGGTGGTGGCCCTGGTGTATTCTCTCTCTCTCTCTCTCTCTCTCTCCCTCTCTCTCTTTCTCTGCTTGAAAATAAAATATTTTTTTTTAAAAAAAAATAATAATAAAATGCAGAGTGGAGCAGAGTTAGGGACAGGAAGAACATAGCTGCTTTTAGAGGCAAGGGGGAGGCCAGATTGATTTATAGATGTGGAGGGTGGATTTAAATTTTTTTTCGAGGTAGGGTCTCACTCTAGCCCAGGCTGACCTGGAATTCACTATGTAGTCTCAGGGTGGCCTCGAACTCATGGCGATCCTCCTACCTCTGCCTCCTGAGTGCTGGGATTAAAGGTGTGCGACACCATGCCTGGTTTTAAATTTTTTTGACTATTTTCATACATGTATATAATGTATTTTGATCATAATTTCCTCCCATCACTCTCTTGTCTTCCCTCCCCCATATCTCTTCCATCTTGAACCTCTTCCTTCCTTCAACTAATCCCTCTAGATCACCTTGGTGTCTCCCCCCCCCATCATCCAGGACTACATTTCGAGGGGCCCATTTTATATAGCTGTAAAATCATGAATGCAGCAGCCGTCTCTGGTCTAGAATATAACACTCCACAGCACTCCTCCCCATCCTCTGGCTTTTACATTCTTTCTGCCCACTGCAAATATCGAAATGTTCCCCAAGGCTTGGTGGGTGTGAGAGAGATGTCTCACTTAATACTGAGTGTTTAACTGCCACTTCTCAGCTCCTTGATGAGTTTGAGTCTCCCTAGACAATATCATCTGCCAAAAGAAGCTTCTCTGATCGACAGAGAGAGAGAGAGAGAGAGAGAGAGAGAGAGAGAGAGAGAGAGAGAGAGAGAGAGAGAGCTGTACTATGACAGAAACTTACATAATGTCCATTTAGGCAAACAACAGTAGTAGCTTCCACACTAGGGGCCATAGGCTTTAGGCCAGGTTTTAGTACCAGGGATGAAACAAAATGGAACAAAAAGGAAATTTTTAAACTTTTTTTAAAAGAAATAATTGTTTAACCAGTGGCAAAAACTACTGAAAGAGAAATGTTTCATTTTCCATAAAGAAAACCTTGACAGTGGGAAATAAACTGTATAGACATCTGTGTTTTTATGCTAATTTAAATAAGTGCCTTTAATTGATGAGCCATTTCCCCAGCCCCCCTTTTTTTTTTGCTAATTTAATATACTTAAAATATGAATACTATGTGTTGTAGTGAAGGAAATTATTTTCACTGAAACTTTCAAAATATTTTAATGGTCTTTAATTCCCAGTAAGATGGTATATTTCTCAAATTTCAGTAGTGTAATAGAGGTAGGAGTCATTTGGACTGTCTATAAATATCCCATTTCTCTCCTTGTGAACTTGTAAGATAGCTCCTACCTGCCCCCTTTTGAACTTGGATGTGGCCACGTGACTTGCCTTGGCCAATGCATTGTGGCTTGGCATCATGGATGTCACTTGTAGACATAAATTGAAGATATAAATTTCAGCCCGTGATTTACAATTAATTAACCTTTATTTATTTATTTATTTTCAAGCAGAGAGAGAGAGAGAGAGAGAGAGAGAGAGAGAGAGAGAGAGAGAGAGAGAGAGAACCAGGGCCACCACCTTGTGGGTCTGATTAATATGGGTACTGGGTAATTGAACCCTGGGCCTTAGGCACTAGAGGCAAGTGCCTTAACCACTGAGCCATCTTTTTGAGACAAGCTCTTGCTATGAAATTCAGGATGGACTCAACCTTGTGATGCAGCCCAGTTTGGTCTTCAACACATGATCCTCCTGTCTCTGCTTCCTGAGAGTTGGGATTACAGTGCCTCAATGCCCAGCTAAATAGATTATTTTTTTAAAAAATCTAAAGCTAATTGTCTTTAATATGTTTAGTACATCAAGTTCCTGATTTATCAGATAATGTCTCTAATTGATAGATTATCTTTCTATATTCCATACAAAATTTCTAACACAGTACTTTTCATTAGATAATACTTATTTGATTTTTTTTAACATAATCATGCTTAACATCAGGCATTTCTAGTTCCAATCAATGGAGGTTGTTATTTTTTCTTTACAACAGAAAGAAATATTAATTTCAGGAGTCTCAATAGAAAGATAAAGCCCATAGAACTACTGTTTGAATAAGTAGCTGATTTCAGCTCGCTAGCCACCTTGTTTGTGGAATCACAATGGAGGGAGCTTTCCAGGCTGCTTGTGTAGATAA
>PVHP010036068.1:0-18150 GCA_004024765.1 Zapus hudsonius | reverse complement strand
TAGTATGTACAAAGGAGACCAGAGTGGAGCCAGGGTGAGGAGCATGGGGTCAGTGGGAACAGGGAAGAACGGGGTGTGGTACTGAATAGGGTGGGCACTCCAAAGCTGCATCTCAGAACTGAGCAAACCTGATTGGCCAGGGCCCCAGATGCTGGGTTCCCAAATCGTGCCTGCAGAACAAGCTTCCCAGGCTGCTGGAACCTGGGAGCTGAGGCTGCGCTAGGGGGGAGCTGCTTCCATCAGCTTACCTGCCAGCCTCCTAGCCCCCATTTTCAGGAATCAGCCCTGCACTGTATCACCTCACAGTCTGATGACTCTCCCACCGTCTCCATGTTCCCATCTTAACTTTCTCTCACTGGAGTTGCTTATAAGAAACCTTTTGCCCACCTTGGCATCTGCTTCCTGGTACTAGGGCTTCTTAAGAGGGAAGGTGAGGGCTGGAGAAATGGCTCAGCAGTTAAGGTATTTGTCTGCAAAGCCTGATGACCCAGGTTCAATTCCCCAGTACCCATGTAAAGCCAGATGTACAAAGTGGCTCATGCATCTGGAATTCATTCGCAGCAGCTGGAGGCCCTGGTGTGCCTACATTCTCTCTCTCTGTCTCTCTCTCTGTCTCTCTCTCTGTGTCTCTCTCTCTTTCTACCTCTACCTCTGCTTGAGAATAAATAAAAATACTTTTTTTAAAAATGAAGGAAGTTGAGTCAAATATGGAGCCAGGCAGAACACTGGCTTAGCTGAGTGAGAGATGCCATGTCCTCTGCTTGGGTTGGAAGCCCTTGGCTGGCCACTTCTCTGCTCATGCAGACACATTTTTTCGGTCACTCCTGAAGTGTCGGCTGCATTTAACCCCTTGGTGCCAATCCCACTGCTATATCCCATGAAGCATCTTGTTTGTCTCCTAGACACCCCAGCTGCTCACCATTGCCCTGAGACCACACCCCAGCTGCCCAGGCTACAGTATCAGGACAACTTTGGGTGTCAGCCCTTACCTTCACCTTGTCTGAGGCAGGATCTCTGGCTGTTCACTGATATGTTTGCCAGGCTCTCTGCTCTGTGAGCTTCTCGGTGTTCCTCCTATCTCCACCTCCCTCCTCCTCCACAGTAGGAGTGCTAGGATTTCAGATGCTATGTGACTTGAGATGGGCTCTGACCTCCACCATCTAGGGGCCTAGGTCATCATTCTGTCTCTTTCACTGCATGGCACAACACACACACACCCTTCAACTCACACAGACCTAATTACTGCCATGCTCTAATTACTCCACCAGAGTTCTCTTTCTGGCTTTTGAGTCTGACCAAGCTTCTAGAAGTTCTCCAGCCAAGGCCATGGCTTTGGAGGACACAATCTGCACTTCGGCTCCCTGATTCCTCCCCTCTCCACACCATTAATTATGGGGACAAGAAATCCTGTGAGGATTAAAGGAGTTCAGCAAGAATATTCTGGAAAGGTAACTATATTGAGCAGCCAAGTCTTACTAATGATATCAAAGGCAGCAAGACCTGTGGATCCTGTCTTCAATGCTGAATCCCGCAGGCCTGGGGTAGATTGCAATTTTTTAAATATTTTATTTATTTATTTGAGAGGGAGAGAGGGAGAGAGAGAGAGAGAGAGAGAGAGAGAGAGAGAGAGAGAGAGAGAGAGAGAGAGAGAGTAAAGGCACACCAGGGCCTCCAGCCACTGCAGATGAACTCCAGACACATGCGCCCTCTTGTGTATCTGGCTTTACATGGGCACTGGGAATCGAACTCAGGTCCTTCTGCATTGCAGGCAAGCGCCTTAACCACTAAGCCATCTCTTCAGCCCCAGATTGCAATTTTTTATTGCAGTGTTCATATCTGTATGATAGGGAGAATAATAGTGCCTCCCCCTCCTCCAGCGCTGCCACCAAGACTGAGTTCATAATGTGAAGCCCTTGGCACAGTGCTGGCTCTGGAAAGCTGACTGTTAAAACCATGGTCTAGGGTGAATGTCACCCTAGCAAAGTACTCACGGACTATGCTGCCCAGGACTGCATACCACTTGTTAGCTATTCTAAAGCAAGCTCAGAGCTGGGGAGATGGCTCAGTGGATAAAGCACTTGCCATTCAAGCAGGAGTACTTCAGTGTGGATCCCGTGAACCCACCTAAAGCCAGATGCAGCACTTCTAATGTCTGGAATCCCAGCATGCTCGCTGCAAGAAGGAAGATGGAGATGGGAGAACTGCCCAGGAGCTCAGAGGTAATGATGTCGGTGAACACCTGGAGACCCTGCCTCCAACAAGGTGGAAGGTGACAACCCAAAGTTGTCCTCTGGCCTTCACATGAGCACCATGGCTCGCTCCCCTGCACACACTCATACACATTCCTGATCCACTTTTCTGCCCCTCCCAAGGGCAGGAACCGCAGGTGTGCACCTGCACCTGCAGCTCTCTTGGTCCTTTGCTCTTTATGCTTCTAGTCGGTTTCCTAAGAATAACAAGACTCTCTTCTGTTAACCACGGAGCAATTGTCAAACGTCAGAACTGAACACGGCCATGTTTTCTCTAAACTACAGTTCCTATTTCAGTTGGTCCCTTGTCCTAGTCATGTCTCATATCACTTCCCCCCCCCCATTAGAGACCCCAGTTCAGGTCACAACCTGCCTTTGCTTATCACATGTGCCTAAGAACTTGGGATTCAGCCAGAGCAACCCATGGGGTCCTGTCCCTAGTATTTATAAGACCTGGTCCTGTAAACCTGAGGTCCATGTACCATGTGTCTAAATATAGGAAGGTTATTTACAAAAAGCAGTGGGTAGTATGTTTTCTTCTCCTACCTTGACAACTGTGCCTTCATTATGGTCTGGAAGCCTATATATGAATGTAGAATTCTTGAACTCTGCTAGAATTGATGAGTGGATAGATGGGTGGGCAGGCTGGTGTGTAAATGGATGGATAGGAATATGGGCAGGTAAATGAGTAGAATGACACGGGTAGATATAGCAGTATATAGGTATTGGGTGGGGGTGGATATATGGATAGACAAAGATGGATGGATGGGTGGGTAGGTATATAATTGGATTAGTGTATGTATTTGTGGATGGGGAGATGGTTTGGTAGATGGACAGATGGATGGATGGGGTTTGGGGATGGTAGATGATGGATGGATGCTCATTCTGACCTTTCTTGAATGGCAGAACCAGGAACAGCAATGGCACGCCCTGGCAGTCCTAGCTGGAACCCTGAAGTGGACATGTGGCTAGCAGATCCCAGAGGGTATGAATGAGAAATAGAGCCCAAGGTCCTCATCTCCAGAAATCACTTATGCAATAGCACCCAACCTACAGCATCAGGCCTTGCTTGGCACATGGGGCTAGTCATCTTTGTTCTCTCTGTCTGCAGCACACGAGGTCTCATGTCCTCAACTAGGGGCTGGGTGACCTGTGCCTTTCCCGGACTCCTTTCCTGGACTCATTTCCCAGAACCTGCCTTATGCCCCAGACACCGTTTTATCAGATCGCTAGCTAAGCACTGGAGCACAGGCAGGTTGCAGTGCCCTGAAATTAGGTCATCTATTTAAGTTCTCTCTTCAAGTTCTCCAAGTGAAACCTTTTACAACATGCCTAAGAATCACAGCACCCTAAAAAAGAAAAAAGAAATTCTTATTAGCCATTCCCGCTGTCCCAGCTTTCAGCAAAAACCTAAAGCATGAAAGCCAATCTCCCACGTGCTCCCCAACGATTCACAGATCCAGACAGCAGCAAAGGCTGGGGACTGGCCACGTGCAATCAATTAAAGGGAAAAAGACAAAGAAGATTAATCGCCTATGGAAATGAAAGATAATCAGGAGCACAGTGATCCTATGCACCAGTGGGAAAGGATTTTCAGAAATGCCACATTAGTGTCTCGGGAGCTGGGATGAGGCTTCCACTGTGACATCAAAAGGCTGGATCATGTGGCCAGTAACTGGGATGGTGGGGGAAGGTCTAATAATAGTCCTCTTCTTGCTGCCTTTGCACATTTTGGCATCAAAATGTCCCTGCCCAGGGTTGCCCCTGGGGAGGGCGGCACACAGCCAGGGACTCTCATGGTAGAGCTGTTCTGCTTACAGGGCTTTTTAAGCAGCTGGAGGGGGCCCATGGGCCACGGGATACGGGGTGATCGTCGTGCTGACCCAGAGACAGATCCGGACATGGCTAAGGGTAGTGAACATATTTCCAGCTCTCCCCTGGCCCTCTCTGGGTCTCTGGACCAGGTCCCTCTCTGCCCTCCTGCCAAGCCTGGCAGCCAGCTCTCCAAAGATCATGCAGGACAGGAAACCACAGCAGGTCTGCAGCTGGGTGCTGGAAAGCCGGGCCCCAGCAGGCCCAGGATGGAAGGAGATTTGTTTTGGATGTGGGACCCAGATGGGGGAGGGAGGAGTGGGAAAAGATAAGAAGATGCT
The DNA here is from genome assembly GCA_004024765.1 of Zapus hudsonius. NCBI lineage: Eukaryota > Metazoa > Chordata > Mammalia > Rodentia > Dipodidae > Zapus > Zapus hudsonius. The sequence continues at coordinate 13,748 of PVHP010036068.1, read as the reverse complement.
CTGATTCGACTAGAAAGGAGGGCTTGTTCTGGGCTCAGAGCTTGATGTCTGCCTTAGATTCCTTGGCAAGCCTGCAGCCTTGCATGACATGCAAGTACCTTCTAGGCCAGCAGCCCAGGAATGCCAGGGACACAATCAATGGGCCTGTGGTCGGTCACTTCCCGTCTAGTATGGTAGCCATGAGCCACATGCAGTCACTGAGCACTTGGACAGTGAGTGTCAAACAGCAGATTTCAAAGAGCTAATATATATGCACAGGGCCCGACCTATATCTTTCATATTGATTACATATTGAAATGATCCCATCTGCAAGCAAGGGCTCAAGCAAAGATATAAAAATTCACTCCCTTGTTTCTTTTTTTTTTAAAAATATATTTTTTTATTTATTTTGAGAGAGAGAGAGAGAAAGAGAAAGAGGCAGACAGAGAGAGACAGAGAGTGAGAATGGGCATGTCGGGGCCTCCAGCCACTGCAAACAAACTCCAGAAACATGTGCCACCTTGTGCATCTGGCTTTACATAGGCACTGGGGAATCGAACTCTGGTCCTTCTGTTCCGCAGGCAAATACTTAAACCGCTAAGCCATCTCTTCAGCCCTCCTTTGTTTCTTTAACCCTTTTTCCAAGTGGCCAGAAACTGAAATTACACATTTGGCTCACACTAAGTTCCTCTTGGCAGCTCTGACCCATGACCATATTCACCTCCTTCACAGCCAAATTGCCATGATACTAGCTGACTCTGTAAGGGCACCAACCACATGGCAAGATGGTCTCAGAATCTCCCATCATGCTCTTCACACTCCCCCATCTGACTGCACCCTAGATGTCAACTTCCCCAGCAGGCAGCAGGGGTCCCTGGCTCCTTGGGGGCTTCATATTCATTCAGGGTCAGAAGCATGATTGGGAAAGCTGAGGGGGCAGATAAACACAGGGTCAGGAAGCCTTCGAGAGGACACGGTGCCATACAAGAATTACGGTAAAGTGGGACTTAGCTATGGCCTTGATTTGGAAGCTGTACAGGCTGAGGTGGGCTGAGGGGACGGGCTGGTTTCCAGACCCAAGAGAGGAAGAATAATAGGAAGACAGGGTGTCTCTGAGCCACCTGGAGCCCACAAATAGGTGAGGCTAATCCAGAAACATGGAGAAGCACCTCCAGATCCCTGAAAGCCAGGATTGGGACTGCAGAGCCTATGGGTGAGAGTTCATGTGACCCAACTCTACCGGAGACCATGGATGCGTAGAGGCGCAGGTTTGGAGAGCAGGAGAAGAGAGGGAGCAGGTGAAAGAAGTAGAGCCTGTCCTCTGATAGGTTTGGCAGCCATGACCTTAGGTGTCCCTGGCCTAGCCTTCCAGCTGGGCTGTGGCAAGCATTTGTCCAGTGAGCCAAAGGTCCAGGCTTTCTGAGCCTCGATGCGTGTGCCGGGGGTCTGCCTGCACCCAGAAGGTAAAGGCAAGGTGAGCGTGCTCAGGACCCAAGTTTGCCCACATTTCAGTTTTTTTCCTGTGCCCCCCAGGGCTTAGCTGAGGGTCCATCGTGTTTCTCAAGTGCAGGTATCCCAGCAGGGTCTGCCTGCTGGCCTTGGCCTCACAGGGGCTCCTGAAGTTCCATTTCCCAGGGCCTTGCTGTCCCACAGGTGGCAAACCTGAGCCCGCCTGCCCCTCCCTCTGCCTCATTTGCCATTATTAACATGGAGTGACCTCTCAGGCTGCCCTAGAAGAAGCCAGGCCAGGCTTTGTGCATAACTTTCACAGGAGTCGCGGCTTGGAAGCTCTCTGCTTCAACCTGTCACTGTGCTTCGTAGTGTTCTTTCCAAAAATGTCATCACCGGGCCTCTGAATGCTGCTCTCAGCCCATCCCAAATGATAACGGCTCCTGGAGCCACCTCAGTATCCAACAGCCTGACGCCTCTGGTCTAGCCTGAATGAGGAAATGCTCAATATCAAGGTCATTATGGTTCTGAGTGACAGCCTGTTCTCAAAGAAAGCCACTAAGTGTGGGTTTGCTGAAAGCCTCGCTCTCCTCTGCAGCGGGTTTCTGCCCCAGAGAGGTCCTCACTTCAGAAACAGCAGCGTTCTGCTTAGAACACCTGGTTTTCTTCCCCGTGAAGCTTCCCCTCTTCCGTGCCCATGATCATCTGTTTCTCTAGGTCTGATCAGAAGCCAGCTCAGGGAATGAAATACTGGGGGACTTCCTAAGGGGACATGGCCTGAATTTGCCCTGTGGAAGAGTGAGTACAAATTGAATAATCCTGCCAAAGGTCTGCCTTTCCACTCCCAGACACATCTAACTCAGGTCACTTCTTCCCAACCACGCCGCAAGCACCTACAGTGGTGGGTGCTGAGGGATGCCAGGGGTCCAAAGGGCGTTTCCGAAGCCAGGCTTGCCCAGCTAGGCATAGAAAACTGACTCATCAGTGCTTTTACTTAAAGGTAAAGAGATGTAGGGGCTGGGGGACATGACTGAGTGAATAAAGCCAGTCCCCGATCAAGCCATAGTACCCAAGGTCAATCCTCAGACCCCACACCAGAAGCCATGATGGGCATCTGTAATCCCACTACTACTCTGAGATAGAGAGAAACCCTGCCTCCAAAGAGGTGGGCAGTGAGGATTGACCCAAAGGCTGTCCTCTGACCTCCACATGAGTACCGAGGCATGTGCATGCCTACATTTACACATACATAATTAATGAATTAATTAACTAATCAAAATTTTTATAAAAGGTTAGGAGATGCTCAACCTTTCTCACGAAGGAACAAAAGAAGGAGCAACATGCTTAAATTCTATTAGATGAGGTCGACACAAAGGTGCTGCTGACAACCTTAAATGCCCATGTTAGTGCCTTAGCAGGGGCTGATAGGACCATCGTGGGTCTTGGGGACCATTAAAGAGAATGAGGTAGACTGTCGGGGCATCAAAGGAGGCGTGTGCATGAAAGAGCGGGCAAATGAAAGAGACGGATGGATGCTTGCGGAACATGTGCAAGGCTTTGGGCTCCATCTCCAACGCTGGGAAGGAAAAAAAGAGAAAAGGAAGCAATGTGACAATATGTGAGTATGAATGGAATCTCTCTGAAGTCTCCCCTAAATCAGCAGGACCTTTTGCTGCCCCTGGGGAGCCGGAGTGGAGCTAGACCCAGGTGGTTTTGCACACTCTTGGCTTTCTCCTTTGGAGATCTTCTCCCTCGCACTGGCTGCCAGAGGGGTGTAAGTATAGTGATCCACAGCACTTGGGTGGAAGACAGAGACCAGCTAGAACTCTGCCTACAAAACTCTGGATTTTCTTGGGTAGCAAAATCAGCATGACCCAAAGCCTGTAAATGCACATGAAAATCAGCCTCCGGTGTGGCAGAGGCCACATGGAAGATTCTAGTGTCAACTCTCACCCAGTCATTATGAAGTCTGCTTCAGAATGCAGAATGGAGGGTAAAACAAGATCTCTGTCACTTTTTAAATCAGAGTGGTGCTATAGCTGGGGACACTCAGGGTCCCCAAACCTGAAAGTTAGTCTCAGGATTCAGCTGAACCTGCTGTCCCACCAGGATGGTGGTTTTAAGTTCCCATTGTTTGTGAAAGTCTGCCGGTGTGATCATGAAGTATTTCTCTAGCTTTGGATTCTGATGACAGAGAAGAAGAGCCTGATGGTCCAGGAACCCTTGTCCACTCTCTGACCTGAGCCCTCACTGTAGGAGCACCTGAGCCAGGTGCCCATGTGACCAGGCCTGGACCAGGGGCCTTCTTACCTGATCCAGAGCTGGGCTCACTGCCCTCCAGCAAAGTCTCATTAAGAGAAAACCGTACACACCTTTAATCTCAGTTTGTGGGAGGCAGAAGTAGGATTGCCATGAGTTCCAGGCCAGCCTGGGGTAGAGTGAGACCCTATGTGAGAGAGAGAGGGGGGGGGGAGAGAGAGAGAGAGAGAGAGAGAGAGAGAGAGAGAGAGAGAGAGAGAGAGAGATCAGTTTCCACTGGGCCTCAGTTTGCTTAGGCTCACTTCTGTCTGCCCACAGAGTTTCCAAAGGAGAGCGACCTCTGATACTGTTTTCCTTATTCTCTTTAATGGTCTGCAAGACCCATGAGGGTCTTAACCGCCCCTGCTGATGCCCTAAAGGGCCCACGTAACAAACTCAGAAGCCCAGGACACTAAACAAATCAATCAAACCACTCAGATCAATTTATTTTTAGCTTGTGTGCATGTATTGTGTGTGCATGTATTTTGTGTGCATGTGTATGTGTGTACATGTGTGTCGAGTCCAGAACTCGACATTAGATATCTTCTTCGATCGCTCCCCACTTTCCTAGTGGTCAAGAGGGAAGATCCTGTGTTCAAACAATGTGGTTGAAATCCTGTAGTAGATAAATCTCCCTGTGCCTCAGTTTTCACATCTGTGAAATGGAGTTGTGAGGATTACATGGGCTGTTACTTGACGACCTCTTAGATAGCATTGAACATGAGGCTGAGCAGTGATGACCACCACACTCCTGCGCATGATGTCAGACAGGTGCTCAGCAAGATGGCTGCCCACATGGCTGTGGACAGCTCAGTGTAGGAGGCTCTTCCTTTTGTCTCTCAGCAGTCCTAAGTGGGAGTGGCTGGAGAAAGGCCCTCTACCTTCATCCTCCTGGGGATACAGCACTGCCAGGGACTCTAGAGAGCTTTCTTGGCCCAAGCCCTGACTCAGTGTCAGGATCTAGATGAGGCGTCAGTGGTCTGTGTCTACCAGGGGTGAGTGGGAGTGGAGGCGGAGGCTTATGGAGTCCAGCTAGAAAAAGTGGCTGACCTCAGCGGCCTCCAGACGCACTGTCGCCCATCCCAGACTCACAGGGTACCAGTCCCAAACAGCAGCCTTTTCTGAGGGAAATAAAAGTCCCAACACAAGGCTGGAGAGATTGCTCAGTGCTAAGGCACTTGCCTGCAGAACCTAGTGACCCAGGTTCTTTTCCCCAGTACCCCCAGTACAACAAGATGCACAGAAGGGGTGCATGTGTCTGGAGTTCACTTGCAGTGGCTAGAGGCCCTGTCGCGCCCATCCTCTCTCTTCTCTGTGTCTGTCTCTCTTTCCTTGAAAATAAAAAATATTTTAAAAAAATGTTTCAACACAGCCTTGACAGAGGACAAAGTCAGACATACAGCCTTGGGAAAGCTGCTGGCCATCTGTAGGGAAGGGAACGGGAGGAGGAAGAGCTGTGTTGTCTACTAATCAAAGGACACATGGAGAGAAAGCAAAGAGCTCAGAGTGGAGAAGGAAGGTGGGGCCGATGGCGGTGGCACCCACAGGCACTACTGTGGGCAACCAGAGGGTGCCAGGATAATTTGGACATCGGGTTTGTTTGCAAAACCACAGCAAAGTTTAAGTGCAGAAGCCAAATTTGGATGCCTGGGATAGTGAGACTCTTAATCCTGGCCGCAGGTTATGGAATTCCTTGTATCTTCTTCTGGGAATCTCAGGGACCAATCAGAAGACACTGTGACAAATGAGCCTAAACCCTACGGTCTTCCAGTGGCTGCAGCCCCCATGGACGATCTCCGATGCAGCAGTGGCACCTGAGGGCCTGGGAGTCCATGATGGATGTGGGGCTGTCCCATCAGTCTGCAGTCCCCTTGGGAGGCTGGGCTCCATGCTAGCTTAGCACCCAAGGTAGAGGATGAGGAGGACCCACCCTCTCTGAAGCCTGGCCTTAGGAAGAGAGGTGTCTGCTTGCTTCTCTCAGCCTGTTTCACTGAAGGTAACAGCAGTGTGTGTTGAAGGTGACAGTGTGTCTCCCTGTAGCTTGAGTTGCATTTCTGTAATATCTGCTATAAGACCTGTTATCCTGGGTCACTGAATGCTGGGTAAGAAGCCTCCTCCGCCTGGTGGTCCCTTCTCATTCTCCTACACCCTCCCCACACTAGCTCGGCCCATCTGCCTCGGCACTATTGCTTCTGCAATACCATCTGAAACCCCCCAATTTCCCACATCAAGCCCCTCCTTGTCGTTGAGAGAACTGGATGTGACTATGTATAAGGGTGACCAGCCACTCAGGCCTGACATGGCAGAAGGCTCGGTGCTGGGTGAGGCCTGAGTGCTGAGACCTATGACAGGCAGCTTTCAATGTCCCAGCTCTAGAGCAGGAAAGAGCCCCAGACTAGGAAAAGGGGGGCCTGGGCACCAAGGCAGGATTCAGCCTGTGAAAGAGGTGGGCAGGCCTGAGCCATATTGTAACTGTGGTCCACAGCAGCGTGGCTCAGGGGCACACACAGTACAGCTGAAGGAGCATTTTAAATGGCATTTAAAATCCTTTTTATTTGGAAATAATTATAGAGTCAATGGAAGGTGCAAAAATAGTACACAGAGGCCCAGGGAGCCCATTGTTCCCAATGTCACCTTTTTCTTATATACACACAAGGCCTCACGTAGCCCAGGTTGACCTCAAACTCACTGTCTAGCTCAGAATGAACTTGAACTCCTGACCCTCCTGCCTCCATCTACCAAAATGCTGGGCATCACAGGCATGCCCCACCACTCCAGACTCCCAATGTTGCATCTTGCTAAGTGTGGCTGAAGTTCAGCCTCAACCCCAGGACGGACACTGGGACAGGACACTCCACAAAGCTCACACAGGGGCACTGCACTTGACCATCACCAAGATATGAGCAAGATCCCTGACACCCCCGTTTATCAAAGCCACGGTGTGTAGAAAGTGCCGCCGCCCTCTATTCCTGACCACAGACCCCAATCTGTGCACAGGACATCCAAGGAGACTGGGTGGCAGGACAGAGGAGATATCCCAACACAGCCAGGCACTGATTAAAGGTGTTCGCCACCACTTACAAATTTTAGACTTTACAATCTGTGATGGTTTCTATTATCCACTTGATGGGACCAAGAATCATGACCTAGATTAGGTCAGTATCTGGGCATGCTTATGAAGGATCTTCTTGGCTAGGTGAACTGAGGTTGGAAGACCGACCTTGGCTGTGGGTGGCATCACCCCTTGGGCTGGGACCCTGGATGGTATAAAAGGGAGAGAGCAGCATCCATCACTCCCCGCTTCCTCACTGCGGGCTGAAGGTCTGGCAGCTTCCATTACATGGTGGATTATAACCTTGAACCGTAAGCTAAAATAAACCCTTCCTCCCTTAGACTGATTTGTGTCAGGCATTTTGTCCCCGCAATGAGAAAAGTAACTAATAGTCAGACACGTTCAGTATAATATTCAGCAAATTCAATATCCTGCGCTTTCGAGGAGAGGGATTTGCCTTAGCTGCGGGCTAACAGAGGCGTGGCCTATACATTCAAGGCAGACTGGGTAAAGCTGTGATGCTCAGAAGGTTAGATGTATGACGTGCCTTATTTTAACTTTTATAGTTTTGAAACAGGGTCTTTCTCTGTTGCCCAGGATGGCCTTGAACTTGGCGAGAGTGTTGGGATTCTAGGCGTGTACCACCACACCTGGCTAGCTGGAAGTGTGTTTTTTGTTGGAAGTGTGTTTTTTGTTGTGGGTCAAGGTGCATCTAGACTCCCACGTGCTGTTGTCCTCGATTCTGCAAGGTCTGAACGAGACCCAGGTAGGACCTCATTAGAGACCCTTAATCATCGAAGGGAAAAGCCCTTCCCGTGGCCATCTGAAGACAAGGAGCCAGAACTCAGGTTCCTGGCCTAGCTCTGCTGGCCCAGGACAAGACTACACTCTCCTGGGACTATGCAAGGAAAGACATCTATAATAAGGTGCAGAACCCCAGGCCTTACGTCACCTTGAATGGGGATTACTGGAAACTCCCCGCAGTGAGCCCATAAACTGCCTAAATTCCCATTTCTCTGTCCCAGCTGCTGCTGTCTGAGTTTTCACCTTATTGTGGTGATCAGAAAAGAAAGCTGAGGTATGGTTTATCATAGCCACACATATCATAAAGCTACCATTTCAACCATTTTTAACGCACATTTATAATGTCATGTGTTGCTCCAGGCTCTATGTCCATTAAGTAGTATTGATCCACTCCTCCTTGCCCTCGCTGCTCTGCTGTCTGGATCCATGGACTTGTCCACTCTGGATGTTTCCAATAAGTGAAATCTTGACACCTGTCCTTCTGAGTCTCTTCGCTTAACACAGCCGTCAAGGTTCCTCCTGAGGCTGGATGACACCGCTGTGGTATGCACAGGCCACGTTTTGTGTAGCCATTCCTCTCTTGGGCATGTGGGTGATTTCCACTTTTGACTAGTGCTGACTTGGGCATTAGTAGATCAGGGATGTTGGGGTTCCTGCTGTGCATTCTTTGGGGAGTAAGATGAATATGGGAATGGAAACGCTAGACCCATGGGGTACTACACAGCTATGCTTTCGTGGCTAAGGCCAGTTCTGGTCCATTCTACAGGAGCCTCCAGCCATCCTGCCATAGCCTGAGCCCGTGAACCATTCTTATGTCCTAGAGAATCACATGTACCCTCTGCTTTGACATGGATGAAAATATGGAGGAGGCGAGGCAGTGAGGATGTACACGCTCTATGTGGGAAGCCTAGGTCCAGAGAGACTTGTTGGGGAATGAAGGAGGGTCCTGGAGATTAAAAGTCAGCTCAGAGTAGACATATGTGCTCCTTAGAAGTTATAGTATTTGTGTATGTGTATGTGTATGTGTGTGTATGTGTATGTGTGTGTGCGTGTACACACATGTGGAGGTCACAGGATAGTTTCAAAGTGTCTCTGTTTCACCTAATATGAGGCAGGGTCTCTTGCCACTGCAAACGAACTGTCAGACTGCAAAGAAGCATCAGACTCTCTGGCCTAGAAACTTCTGATTCTCCTGGCTCACAGATGCATGTGCCACTTTATATCCGGCTTGACAAGGGTGCTGGAGAATGGAACCCTGGGAGTCCAGCTTTATAAGCATGTGCCTTTGAATGCTGAGCCATCTCCCCAGCACAGAAGTTCTTAGCATTCTTTTGAAGAATTACTATTATCCTACCAGCACTGTCTCGAGGCCCCTCTCCCTGGAGTATTAGGACAGTCTTTTGCACCTCACTTATCCATGCCATTTAGGGACTTAGGTTGAGATCTTGGTCTCCACTGGTCATGGAGGAAAAGCCTCGGGCACCCCCTGGGTGTGGCAGCTCTTCCAGTGTCTGAGGACCATAACATTGTCCCCATGTGCACTGAGGGCAAAGCAGCTGGTTGGTCAGAAGCACTCAGAGCACAGCCTGTGTGGAAGTACTCCTTGCATCCTCTCATTCTGGGATGCCCACTTAGGGGTGTCCAGGGGGTGGCCCGAGAGATTCATGTGGCCCAAATAGCTCTACATGCTACCCAACACAAAACTGCGAGCTGACAAAACAGTATGGGTCTCGCTCTGTGTGATTTCCTTTATTGTAACTATTGTACAGTTCTTTTTTAAAAATATATAAATTTTTATTTATTTATTTGAGAGCGAGAGAGAAAGAATAGGTGCACCAGGGCCTCCAGCCACTGCAAACGAACTCCAGACCTATGTGACACCTTGTGCCTCTGGCTTATGTAGGCACTAGGGAATCGAACTCGGACCTTTCTGCATTGCAGGCAAATGACTTAACTGCTAAGCCATCTCTTTAGCCCTGTTGTACAGTTCTTGAGCATGAATATTATATATGACAATGTCATATAGTGGTACACAAAAAATGATATTTTAATAAATAAATATGCTCTCATAACCCACACCCTTTAGGTTGGGCTCCTCTTGTGTTTTTAATGTGTGGCCCAAGACAATTCTTCTTTGTCTAATGTGGCCCAGAGAAGCCAAAAGGTTGGCCATCTCTGAAGGAGTCCCGAGAGAAAGGCAAGGCCTGCTTCACAGGGAGGTGGTTCTGGCCTAGAGTTGAGGATCATTTCAGGAACCACAGAGAATGTGGCATTTGAGCTGGATCTGGAAGGTGGGTGTGGGTGTCACTCAGTGGATGGAGGAGAGCTGAAGCCCAGCCACGGGGAGGGAACTAAGGGCTCTGGGATTGGGGTAGGTGAAGACGCATGCCTCAGAGTGGCTGAGGAGTTTGTTAGAAGCACAGGTTCCCTACTTCATCCCCAGAGGGCCCCAAGTCAGTGTGAACGAGGTCTGGGAAGCTACGATCTTATGCAGCTTGTCAGAAAGCCTGGTATAGGTGCCTCTTGGGTATGGTCTGGGGGTTGTTGGGCAGACTGGAGGGGAAAGAGTTGGGAGGAATCAATTTCAGATGGTCAAGATCTTAGAAAGCCTTGAAGCAGAGTGAAGGTGGGGATGGATAAAGTGCAAAGGAGAGAAAACTCAAAGCTTCAGATAACTATTCAGCCATGAGAAGGAAGGACATATTGACATATGCCGTGACATAGCTAAACCTCAATCACATGCCAAGGGAAAGAAGCCAATCACACAGGGCCACACACGGCACAATCAGAGAAGGAAAATCCGTGAAGATAGAGAGCTAAGTGGCTGCCAGGGGCTGGGGCAAAGAGCAATAGAAGTGGATGGGCACTGGACTTCTCTCAGGGGTGACAAAACATCCTGAGAGGGGTTGGATAAAGTACTTATGCAAGCTTGAATGCCTGAGATTGGAACCTCCCATATCCACGTAAAACCTGGGTGTGGTGACGTGTGTCTATAATCCTAGCATTGGGGAAGCATGCCTGTGAGTTCCAGTTTCTGTGAGAGAAACAGTCTCAAAAAATAAGGTTGCCCAGTGGGATCCTGCTGCTGTTATGAATGGCAGTGGACCCTGGGGAGACCCAAGGCTCATCAAGGCGATGGGAAGAAAGGGCTCAGCACTGGATGAGGCATCTCCATCACAGCCGCAAGGGCTCAGAGGACTTTGAAGAGAGGGTGAGGAAAGAGTAAGAGTGCTGCCCTCTCCTCTGGCCAGAGAAGCTTCTCTAAGGAGACCGCAGAGGACGCTGAGGAGACTCAAAACTCATCCAAGCTGAAACTAAAGGCTGTTGAGAGCTCAATGCTGAGTCATCTCCGTCCTGCCCTCTGAGGCTCGGGGAACATCAAGGGAGAGGATAGAAGGCAAGAAACACAGGGTGGGAAGGAGGACTTTGGCTCACTGCCCTTGGACATGAACATGACCGACACAGTCATGACCTCACAGTGGATGTTGTTACCTCAAGACCTGCACAATATTGAGGCCATCAACATTATGACATAGGGGACAGAAGATGACAAAAAGAATGAGACATCAAAACAGCAGAAGGACAACTTGGGAAGAGGAGGAAGTTCAATGGAATGGGGACAAAATCTCTCTCTCTCTTTCTCCTTGCAAATAAGTAAACTAAAAATAAAAAAATTAAGAGGGAGAGTAGCCGAGGAACACACCCGACATTGACCTCTAGCCTTCATATGCACACACATATAAACATTCCAGCATCTGTGCATGCGTGCACACACACACACACACACACACACACACACACACACACACTTCTTTGAGTCAATAGTGGTGATGGCTACACAGCATTGTGAACACAACAAACACCACTGGATTTGGATGGTTCAGTCTAGAACGGCTAGCATTGGTAAAATGTTTGGTATATGTGGTTTTTTTTTTCATAATAAAAATGGTGACCCAACACATACTCATACTGTCCTTGTGTAGCGAGTCCATGGAAAATTCAGTTGGTGGCCCCACACAAAAATGCTGCGGTGGGAATAAAATACATGATTTTGCTCAGAATCTCTGTCAGAAATACATCCTGCAAGTATCCAGGAGCAGCGGTTCCGACGCGGTAACTTCCAAGGGTTGCACACAGGAGGGGTGTGCTTTCTCGGCTCCAACTCACACAGATCTGCCTACGAGGAGCTCCAGCATCAAAACCATTTCCCTCTCTTGTGGTTCCTGGCATGAGCAAGCAGGAGGTGGGGAGGAAGAACAGAGACTCTGAGGCCTTCCTGGGCACAGCCACTCTGGCTTGAAGGATAAAGAGAGCCCTGGGGAGTGGACTCAGGTCGAAGTCTCCAGGATGTGGCTCACAGGGCTGGGGCTGGCCACTGGCCCATCAGCCTTTGGGCTCCGATTTCCTCTTCTTTGAAGGGAGCACAGCATCAGAACGCATCCCAAAGCAAGATGCGGGTCCAGCAAACCCTGTCAGGCCTGGCTGCTTCCTCTGCCCCTCGCTCTTGGCAGAAGCTCAGCTGCCCATGGATAGGCCAAAACAAGCAGCTCAGGGCCTTTCAAAGCAGCTCTGGGGCAGAGCTGTGGGCACCCAGCAAAGTTCCTGGGCCCACCTGAAGGTGCGCAAACTCTCACCACCTGGGAAGATGCCACATCCTCCGCTCTGGCTGTTTGGAGCCTGGGTTCTTCAGGAAAGAATCCTCGATTTGGAATATTAGTTTAGCTGCTGTTCTGAGGGGGCACAGATGTGAGGAAGCTGGGTGAAAGAAAGACCTGGTGGGTTTTCTTGTTCTTCTCCACTGTAGGTTGTAAGCACTGACTTCGATCCTGCCTTCACTTGGCTATCCCTAGGGAAGGAAAAGCCAAGGAGCCGCCATGGGTGGTACTCAGCAGAGAGAAGACTCCTCAAGACATGGAAGGATTGTTGTCACCTGGGACTTCCTGAGCACCTGCGGAAGCTCATAGGTTAACTGCCATATCTTCAATGCTCTGCTTTGGTCCCAGAAGGTCGGGGAGACCCAAGCCAGAGAATTTCAGAAATACTCAAGCACTACCATGTGGCATGGCTTGATGACCCAAACTTACTCATTCATTCATTCATTCATTCAGTATTCTTGGTCTGTACAAGTGGTCCTAAGCTGCATTAGGCCCAGAACCACATGAATAAGACATTATCTAAATATTTGTTAACCAAATGAATAAACGAATAGAATTGTGTCCTCACAGTTCAGTTTGTAAGGCAAAGCATGCGCACACGCGCGTGCGCACGCATGCACACACACACACACATGAAAGGGTGATTATATGACCTAATTCACATCATGACAAGGACTTTATGGGTAAGCAGCAAAATGTACATATATGGTAAGGTTCATGGAAAAGAACGAGGCTGGTGGTTCATGGGAGGAAAATAACAGGAAAGTCTAGCTTTAAAGGAGTTAGAAGGTCTGCCTTCAAGTTCCCCCCTCAGTGAGGAAATAATAGTGTTTCCCCTGGTTTTAAGTCTTCTGTGGCAGAGAACTGTGACTTTTTAGGTGTCATGGCCCAGATGGGGCTTTGAAAGCTGTAGACTTGGGGGTGTGGGCAGATTGAGACCTGGTCCCCAAGGAGGTACTCACAGGGCAAGAAAGAAGTGGATCCTGTTGTAGACGTGTCCAGGCAGCTGGACACGGCCAAAGTACTCCACCACCATGGACAGGAGGTACTGTGGAGACAGATGGTTGGTGAGAAGCAGTGGACAGAGGGCAAGTGATGCTTTAGTTCTGTTTTTCTTTTTTTGTTTTTGTTCCAATTGTTAAAACATCAAGGCGACTCGAGACTTACTGAGCGGTTCTAACCCATTTGCCTTGAGGACATGAACCAAAGGAAGGTCAGGAGTAGGTTTTGGGGCAGGACATTGGGTCTCTCAGTCCTCTGACTAAAGACAAAGTTCCATGCAGGGTTCTGTGGCTCAGAACCATAGTAGGTCTGGTATTTTCTGCCTGGCCACAGGGGACTGAGACTGTAGAACCATCAACCCTCCTCGGTTACACTATAGGTACCTTGTCAGAGACCTTCAGAAATTTATCAGCTTCCAAGAAGCTCTGGATAATAGGATCCTCTGTAAAGGAAGGCAGAGTGATGAGTGCTTACAGCAGGCTGAACCAGTGTCCCTCATTCCCCAACTC
>PVHP010036067.1:0-18120 GCA_004024765.1 Zapus hudsonius | reverse complement strand
GAGGTGATGATATCCAGCCTCTGCTCATGCCATGCTTTCTCTGCCATCATGGAGCTTCCCCTCTACTCTGTGAGCCATAATAAACCCATTCCTTCCACAAGTTGCTTTAGGTTGGGTTGTTTATGACAGCAATGAGAAAGCTAACTCCAATATCCCCTGAGCCTTGGAAAGGGTGGATTAGATGGCCTGCTTGAAGCTGAGCATCATTGCACACAGTAGTCACTTATTCTCAGCAATATTGTCCTCTAAGTCTCTCTGCATTAACCATTGCCCATTGCAATTAGATATTTTTTAAATGACATGTTCCATAAATGAGAGTTCGTATTATTTATTTCTGGTATTAGTGATTTTTTAAAAATATTTTATTTATTCATTTTCAAGGAGAGAGAGAGAGAGAGAGAGAGAGAGAGAGAGAGAGAGAGAGAGAGAGAGAGAGAGAGAGAGAGAGAGAGAAAGAGCACCAGGGCCACCACCTTGTGGGTCTGGCTTACGTGGGTCCTGGGGAATTGAACCCAGGGCTTTAGGCACTGGAGGCAAGTGCCTTAACTGCTGAGCCATCTCTCCAGCCCTCTGGTATTAGTGATTAATACCAAGATTTGATATGATAATAGTTGATATGTTATTAACTACCATATTACTTTTTATTTAAAAAGATGCACAAATTAAGATGTATTAAATGTAAAATAACTTAATTCCTTCTAGGAAAAAATGGCTGAAAACTTCCTCAAGAGTCAAGGTCTGGTTAAACCAGATGTACTGTCTACCAGTACTGAGGTATATCACTTTGGGGGAAATAAAAAAAAAAGGCTAAATGTTGTTTTGAGAACAAAATGTTAGAGTTGTAAGCAATGGTGAATGAATAAGTTATACATTGCTGCTGGCAAAATCAGAGAGGGCAAGTGTGTTGTAGGGAAAAGGATGTGTCAAGGAAGCCTGCTTCTGTAAATGCTGACACTATAGTTTGATATACTAAGCAACAGTTATGTATTAAACTGGGAATTTTCCCAGTAATAATACTCTGAATTGGTCCATTTAGTAAATTAATAGAATGCATGGAACTTAAGTTTAAGTAGCTGCTCTTACAATGAAATTATACTGAGGAATATACCACAAATTCTAATTGGAATTCTAACCTATATAGGAATATAGAGGAAAAATTGCATGGGCTTCCATATTATGGATTTTTTATATTAATGGAACCCTTTGCAAACTCTGACTCTTCCCATACCTTTTTAAGTTATCCTCAAAAATTCCTTCTTACAGTTTAGCAGAAATATTTAGGAGACCCTGTCTGCCTGTATGGCTGCTTTAGTAGTGGGAAATTTAAAAACTCTAACAAGTTTGGTGTCTTAAATATCCTGTATTTTCTCATTCAGTGATTTCAGGAAACATCAGCTTCATGTATCATTTGAGGATGGTTGACTTTTATATGGATATATTCAGCTGTACTTTCTCTACAGAATTTCAGGATTCAGAAATAGAAAGGAAACATCCAATGTATGATTTCTAGAACACCATTCATTAAAATCTCTTTGGATCATGGCCTGTACCTTGCTGGATGGTAATAGTTATGTGTTGGGAACTCATATTAAGCATTTTTTGATAGTGAATTTTCTTTTTGTGAACCTCTCATTGCTTAAATTTTACTCATTGGCCAGCTGTACATTGGATAGTTTGTGATTTCATAATGTCTTATGTGAATACGAATAATGTGCCATCATCATGTCTGGCCATTTCCTAACAACTTCTCATAAATATCCTCTGAGTTCTCCTCATAAGATGTCCCACTGTCTTCTCTCTGGCTGCCAAAAGCTCACTTGAAATTCTTCATTTCCTGGTGTCTGTTTTCTCCACTCCTCCAACAGATGCTTTCTAATTTCTGATTCATACATGGGTTTGCTTGCTGCTTTTTTACACTATTTATGAGTTCCTTCTTTGTATCATATTAATAATATTTATATTACTTTATTTTTATCAACAACATCCCTACATTTGGACACTATTCCATGATCTAACTCTTCCCACCTAGTTCTGTCTCCCTCCTCTCCCCATTTGAAATCCAATGAATCCTTTTGTTTTGTTATGCTTTTTTCGTCAACTAGACTTTTTTTTTTATTTTTAGGGCATCATTTTTTTTTCTCTTCTATTATGCAAGTCCTGGTAGGTAGCATCAGCTACTGTGTATTTTGTGAATAGCACTGCCCCTTTGTGTCTGGAAGACAGTGTTGGAAGCTGGCCTGCCATTTGTCCTTGGACACCTCTTGCACAAAGGTCCCTGAACTTTGGAGGGTGTGCTGGAGACGCCTAACTTAGCCCTAAATATTTTACTGCCACTGTTTGCCAGCATTATGATGAGTTTTGATTTTCCCCAGTGGACGCCTGATATTTTACACTAAGATAAGTTAAATAGATCCTTCCTTGCTATGACTTCTTCCCTATACAACTTTTTGCTTCCTAAAAATTGTAGCTATACACAAAGGAACAGTTAGGAAGGCATTTGGTTACCTAAAAACTATCTGTAGATAATGTTAAAGCACTATGTTAAAGGTCTATTTACATTTGTATATGCAATATGTAAAAATCAAAGTTATACATATTCATTTTATATTTCTTGGTATACGTAATCATGTCACCTCCAACAGATAAACAGTAGATGAAGACAGGGGATTCAATGCATTATGATGATATCCTTATGGTTCTCATGCTAAGTGGTTGCTTACAGGTAGACATTACAAGGAATGAGATTTTATGTTCATTTAGCAGAGGTCTCATTTCTGCTTCTCGTTCATTATAAGAGAATATTCTGCAATTCATGTTCCGTTTCCAAATACCACATTGCTGTGGAATGTAACAGGATCATAATATTATCAATAAATGATAATCACACAGAATTTGTCATCGTGATATTTCTCAATGATGTGATTCAAACTTACCTGGTACATAGTGCAATTTATTGTGTATAAAGTAGAAATCTATGGTGCACATAGACCTAAGATATATCTTTTAATTCCTTTTTTCCATGACTGGATGTCCAGATGCCTTTATTTCCTGTTTTAAATGAGAAGGCACATTCTCTCTTTACTTCAGATAAAGCATTTTAAATTATTCTTTGCAGATATTTCTTACTGTATTGTTGATCTAAGATATTTTATTTGCTTTATACTCTGAGATGATTTTTTATTTTATTTTTATCATAGCATGTCTGCACCTCATAGCTGACCTTTGAATGGTAGATGCCATCACCCTGCAGGAGAGAGGCTGAAAAGCAAGACCCAGGCAGAGAAGCTTCTCAGGTTTGCGCAGCTCCTGCCATCTAGCGGCGGAAGAAAGCATCGCTCCAGCACAGCCCTGCTAGAGGGTGACTATTGCAGAATTCTAGAAAAAGCGAACTTTTGGTTAAGTGTAAGAGAAAAAACAAGGACCTCACCAACCCCAAGGTACTTAGCCAGGATTTTATATCTACATGAGAAGGTATATTTTCATTGAGAGTTTTCCTCCTGGGCATTTTATCATCTGATAACATCAGAGTATCTTCTAATGCTTTTTTTTGCTTGTTTGTTTTGTTTAGCTATATCTTCTATTTCAGAAAAACTTACCATACAAGATTTGCATGTTCTGGGCTGGAGAGATAGCTCAGCGGTTAAGGCACTTGCCTCCAGTGCCTAAGGACCCCGGTTCAATTCCCCAGGACCCACATAAGCCAGACCCACAAGGGGGTGAGCCTGGTGTTTGCTCTCTCTCTCTCTCTCTCTCTCTCTCTCTCTCTCTCTCTCTCTCTCTCTCTCTCTCTCTCTCTCTCTCTCTCTCCTTGAAAAATGAATAAATAAAATAAAATAAAAGATTTGCATGTTCTATTATCTTATTTACTGCAGTTTCCAGGAAATTATAAGGATAATTCAAGTATTAAACAATTACTAAAACAGTTTCTTTGTGTAGAATTAACGACAGTGCCTGTGGCAGAGACTGTAGAGAAAATAGAGACCTACAAAAATATGAAATATTTTAAACATGTTTTATTTAAAATATAACTTAAAGTAGTGAGAATGATACTATATCTACCCTCATAGTTACATGGTACTATATCTACCCTCATAGTTACATAAAATATATACAATTATAAGTGTGATGTAACTTTAATTGGTTAAATATATATACATCAAATATTTTGTTGTGTGTAACTCAGATGCGAATTTTTTTCAGACAGATATTTTAAAGAACCTCATTTTATCATAGACAGTTTGATATAAAACATTTTATAATGAATATAATAGACTAATGGGAAATTTGATGAAATACTGGGTAAAGAAATAAGCTATAGATACAAAAATTGAGCTGTGCTTTTATGAGACTAAAATATACTAATTAAAAGTTCTGTTAACTTCATGATTTCCAAGCCATATCATTTGTTGTGATGGTCTGCTCAAGTTTTCAAAATTCTTTTTTCCTCTCCCTACACTTGAAGATTTATCTAGTAAAAAAAATAAACATGCAATGCTACTCATTGGTTTTCTCTTATCATCTTTAGTCTTTCTTCCCTTGTCATAATTAAATTTGTTTCCCAAAATAGGCATGGATTGCTGGAATATTGGCATTGTTTTGGGGAAATAAGTAATTGTAGGTTACTTTAGCAACATTTGACTTGTCCCAATTGACTCAGGTAACTTTCTTTTAAATTGTACATCACAAGTGACATATCTGATGTCACAATGTATTGATATTTTCATAGAATCAGTCATGGATAGTAGCAAAATAAATATAGAAATGTTAATCAACTTTTGTATGGATCTATTTTATATATAATAAATTGCATTATAAAGAAAGTAGAAGGAACTTGAAATGATGTTATATCTTTGTTCCAGGTCAGTTTGAATCAAATCATTGAAAAAATTAGTATGATAAATTCTGTGCAATTATTATCATTTATTAATATTAAAGCAGAGAATTTTCGGTTTTATATAATTAATTATGTCTGATCTAGAATTCAATATTGTCAGTTCCCCAGCACCTCTGTGATACATGCATCTGGAGTATGTTTGCAGTGGTTGGAGGCCCTAGCATACACATTCTCTCTCTGTCTCTTTCTCTCTCTGTCTCTCTCTCTCATCTCTCTCTGCTTGTAAATAAATAAATATATTTTTGAAATATAAGTGAATACTTTGGATTTCTGGCATTAGTGTACATCCTTGGTAATTCTAAAAGCTATGAATCTAACCCTCCTCATTTCAAACCCTTGACCTTGACATTTCTTTTATAGTTCCTCTGCACTTGGAGACTTCTCTATGATGTATATACATAGAGGGATACAATCTGGCACATCCATTCCTAACAAATGACAACATAAAGATGTCTACATATGCTCTTAATGACTCAAAAATCCTCCAAATATCAACAAAGGTGTTGATAGCAGAAACACAGAAACCTGATAACAAAATTGATGCTCACGGCCATGGGCTCCAAGTTTGAATTAGCTGGGCCCTAAACATGTAGTTTTCTAAAGAAAAAGTGCATCACAAGATAATGTAGAGGATTAAACCAGTTTTGAATAAGAAATTTAAATATATGTGTTGCTTTATTGACATTAATATCATGATTGATACATGATCAAATGTTAGATTTCATTTCATGTGACTTTCTAAGATAGGATTTGATTTGATAGTTCACTCAATATGGCTGTGTGAAAATATGTAGATCTTGATATTCTTAATGAAAATATTGTGTTTATGTGCATGATATAAATGTACATATACATATAAATCATTGTTCACATAATTATATAGCATTCATTCACATTTATAATCATATATGTGCATGTGTGCAAACATATGTATATGCCTACAGTTGTAATATTTATATCCTATATAAGCTAAATATCTGTCATCTTTGTAGATTTATCTATCGTCTATTATCTATAAAGATGCCACTTTAGTCCAAGTAAAATCCATGAATGTGGTTGTTTGTTTTGAGGAGAATAAACCTTATGTTACAAATAATAATAATAACAAAACAGCAATAACCTCCTCTTTCAATTCTGTTCCTTTTGCACTATAAGATTTTTTCCTCAGAAAAATACTGTGATATACAAATCATAAAATCCCAATAAATAAATTCAATGAAACTTAGAAATGGAACAAGAGAAAACTCCAGAATATAAAATTATCAAATAACTATTGACATTAAAATGAGAATGAGAAGCCATGTACTTCTGGCTGTTTTCAGCTATCCCGTGATGATCCTCAATGTTACTAATGATCTTAATGAAGTCAAACTTGAATTTCTCTCTCACCAACACGGCCACAGCTCATGACCTTGTGCTTGTGTACCCACAATGCTCTTGCCTCATGAGGACATCTGGTTCCATTCTTATTTGCACAGGATGAATGCCCAGTAGTCAACCTAACATACATAAAACCATCTAATAGGCGGGGTAAGGATGCTGACACCTGGGAAGGTGAGGATTCCATTATATCCACCCTGTCCTTTGATACAGGTGTCACTGATGTCCTTATTGGGGCTGACCTAGCAAAGGAAGTCTGCTTCTTCCATCAAAATGGCCTTTGGGTACATTGATGAAAAATACCAAATATGTTTTTTCAACAAAAACATCATACTAGCCATATGTTATATTATTTTATTGACTGTGTGTATATGCGTGTACATCTATGCATGTTTTATGCATGAATGTATTTGGTACATATATGAAGGGCAGACAACCATTATGAGTCTGTGCTCTTGAAACCTGCTTCCTTGAGACAGGATGTCTTGGAGCTGCAAGCAATTCCAGACTAATTGCCCTCATAGATCCTTATTCTCCAAGTCCATCCACCATTGACTTACATGTATCAGGATAATAGATACATGAACCACTTTGTCTCCTGTCTTACATAGGGGCTAGGGAGGATAGAGATGGAATAGGTAGTTTTTGTAAGCAAGCACCTTTCACCACACAGGCAGCCTTCCACCCCTCAAGAAATATTTTGAACTAACACTCAGGAGTTGTTATATTTAACACAGCATGACATTGTCCCAAATAAAAGTTCATGCCATGTTCTCCAGAACCTGGACTCAGCTAGGTTTCATGCAAATAAAATACTAAGTTTGTGTTCTGGACTGAATTATGTCACTTCAAAACTCAGATTTCTTAGCTCTTATCTGCAATGTGATGGTGATAAGAGACAGGGTTTTCAGCAGATAGATAATTAAGGTTAAAGAAATCATAGGATATTGTCCTAATCAGACACGATTGGTAAATACAAATAGCAGAAGAGAGAACCATCACTTTCTCACCAAGATCAAAGGTTGTGGATGGTCATAGAGACATGGAAGCTATATGACCACAAGAGGTGACAGACAGCGTGTGAAATGACTGGTTTTGAGGATGGAGGAAGGAAAGTAGGCAGGCGAGGGAAGATGTACCAGAAAAATGAATCCGTTCTAAGAAACAAAGCAAGGAGACATGTTCATTTTGCATCTTTGACCATGTAGAAAGGCAGCAACAGGGACACTTTGATTTTAGCCAAGTATGATCCACGATTGGACATATAATCACAAGAAATATAATCAGTGTTTATGTTTGAGACACGCTTTATGCTAATGTGTTTGCATAACATTAAACACCATGGTACTCAAGATGATTTGAATTACTGTTATTTTTATTACAATCTATTTTGCTGCATATCAACTTGGCCTAGTAAAATATTCCCATGCATGGTGAAAAATTAGTATAATAATTACCATGGTGTTTTATGACTTTCACCTGCTTATTGCATATTACCTTTCAGGAAAATGCAAGACTAAAGCTGTATGCAATTTGAAGCTGTTTCATGGAGAATTTAGAGAAAAATGGTGCATGTGTGGTGTGTTTTATAATGTACGAATGCCAATGAAGATACACTTGTCCCATTTCCATGCATGTTGAGGCCAGAGAAAAATTTCAGGCATCCTTCTCATTTGTTGTTTCTCATTATATCGTTGAGAACACGACTTTTTTTCTGAACCTGGAGATGCCATTTTTGGCCAGAATGGCTGAGCAGTGAGCCCAGGCAATTCTCCTGTCTCCTCACCCAACAGCACTTGAATGATTAGCATGTGTGGACATACCCAGCTGTGTCCATTGGTGCTAGGGGTAGATCTCTGGCCCTCTCAGGCCCTTAGTGGCCTTCTTGATGCTGTGGTAGTTTTAAAGGGTGTCCCCCAGTAGATTCAAGAATTTATTAAAGCTTGTGATTTGTCTCCAGCCTTCTGGATGGAGGAGGTGTCACCTTGGCCTGGCCTCCTAGGTTCCAGCCCTAAGGTGTGTCTGGGGTGGATGTAGAATTCCAGCCATAGATACACAAGGAGTACTCAGAGCTCAGGCCTGGCTTGGAGTGTGTTTGTTTGCTTTTTGGAGTTGCTGGTGATGGGTTTCTCCCTCTGATTGGATTGTGAAAAGATACCAACCATTTTTGCCATTATGGAATTTCCCCTGGATCTATTACTGCAATACGTACTTTCCTCCCAAAACTATGCCTGATTTAGAGATTCATCCCAGTTCTGTGAGGCTGACTATGACACATGGCAAATTTTACTGTCCACCAAAACATCTCCTCAGCCCCAGAGCAAATTAGTTTTGATATTATCATTTGACACAAAAATTGAGCAAAGAGAAAATAAGTTAACTATTTATGATAAATGGAAATGTAATTGGTATATACTTTTGTGTAGGTCAATTTTAATTTGTATATTAAATTTTGCAAATATTTTAATATTCTAAAGAAAATCTATATTTAAATAGTTTTCAACAGGAATATGTTGATTTCAATATCTAGTAAAACAAGTTTTGTGTCTAAGAAACTTCCCTTCAAGTCCTTATGACAATCTTAGCCTTTTTCCTGTTGTACATCTTGTGAATATAAATAAGATAATAGAGCACTCTTTCAGTAATTAATTAAATGTCTATTAACATACTTATTTCCCCAAAGTCTCCTTTTTGTAATTAGTGTTCAGGTCATGTAGAAAAATAAGTAATTTCATTTCTGTGACTATTAAGCGTGAAAACATTGATAAGATGATATTTAAAGTCAAAAATCACATGAATAATTTTCTTCAGAGCAATGGAGAAAATTGAACATATAAAATGTATGATTTGCATGACTTTAAAAATAACTTTAAATTCCATTTACAGAATTGAAAATGCTGACCCCTTTAATAAGTAGTTAATTACTACACATTAATCTTTCCTATGAAGTTCCTGGACTCATCTTTAGAAAATGCATAATAGTCAAAGTTTTGAAGTTGAAACCTGACATATACTTCAGTTTCAAAATTTATGACATAGTAATACAGTGATTTCTTAAATGAAACAGGGAATATTATTGGACTTTGCATATATTTGTTTTATAAATTCATACCATGGTTTTTCAAAACCACAGTAGATATGTAAAGTACATGGCAAGTTCATGTCAACTTTATGAATGGAAATCAAAAACAATGAATACAAGTGTGATTTTCTCTGAGATGCTACAGAATACATATAATCATCAATTTCATGAGTCAGAACTTAGGATATAAAATACTAGAAAAGAGCTTAGAAAAGTGATTTCTTCTGTTCTCTCAAAATGTAACTATACAAATCTCTCCTTAGCTTCTGGCTATACATCCCCTTTTGAGTCCTTCAGAGAAATCTCTTGATAACTGTTTTTCTGTACTTAGAATCTCTTCAGAAAGCATGATTCATATGGTTTCTGTGGACATCTCTGTACTCAGGTAAGGTGAATGGAAACATTCTATATGTCACACGTTAAATACTGTACATAATGCTGTATTGCTTCAATTTTAATCTACATGCTATATGCTCATTATCCATTATGTATCTTCATAAATTCAACATGATCTAAACCTTTGCGATTACACCTGACACTGTAACTCACATGATATTTTTCACATGTGTAAGCATTTTGCTTAATATCTCATTTTCAAATGAATCTCATTTAAAAAAAATATCTGAAAGGAGCACATTGAATCTATGGGTTAGATATTTGAATTTCTCTTACAAGTCATGGTTGCAATGAGTAGGGTTAAGCTATCTATTCAAGGAAAATAACCTTTTATTGATATATGAATATGAATTAATATGGCAGGGGTATCTGGACTTAATCTTATATGAGGATTGCATACTTAAAAACTTAAGAAATACAAATAAGACTGATACAATAAGACTTTATCATTGAGATATAGTCATGATTTAAAAAATAAAGATGTTACATAAAATAAAAAATCAAGTCGGGCATGGTGGCACGTGCCTTTAATCACAGAACTCAGATGCAGAGGTAGAAGGATCATGGTGAGTTCTAGGCCACCCTGAGACTACATGTCAATTACAGGTCAGCATGTGCTAGAGCGAGACCTTACCTCAAAAACCAAATAATAATAGTAGTAGTAATAATAATAATAATAATAATTTCACATTAATCTTATAAATTAATTAAAATCAATTTTAATGACCTCTCATTTTTCAATAGTAAATTGTATTATAATGCAAACATGTAAACTGTATATTGAAATTAAAATATAAATAATACTGTATACCTAAATCAGTATTGTATTCATGTACCCTCTAATATGTTTTAATGTATTCTTAAATCAGTATACATGAAAACATATGAGAGAGTACATGAATAACATTTCATAAATTAATAATTCCCAGTTTTAATATCTCTCAAAACCATTATTTTGGGAAGGGTTAGAAGCTATTTCAAAGGTGCACATGGCATTCATAGGACATACCAGGCACTGAGTCTCTTCTAGAACACACATTTCAGGGGAGACAAAATGGCACAACCTGAATGTCCCCAAATGACTGTCTCAAAGCCCATCAAATCAACAAAGGTTCACAGTGCCTCTTACTACAGAGCCATTGTGGAAAAGCCTGATTTTCTATTTTATCATCCCATTCAAAGCAGAATTTATTGATTGCATTCTATGGGAACCAAAAAGGGGAGCTTTCTACCCACAATGTTAAAAACTATAAAAGCACCATTATTTTGTTTAAACAGTGTGCAATACACTATACATGGTTATATAATATTCTCACAGAAGATGAAACATAATTTATAAATATATCACATATAACCCACACTTCTAGTCAGTTCGTCAGCTCTTTCTCTCCTTCCCCTTTTCATCTGCTTCCTCCATCCCCTCAGCTTCTGAAAAATCTTGCTCTGAGAGCAGTTCCCAAATACAGGGTTAGGAAACTGTTAAATTGAAGGTTGTGGACTCTACTTCTTCCTTCTTGCATGTACATTTCCTAGATCAGACCCAAATTTCCTGACCACTTGCAATTCTTGACAGCAAGTTATCAATGTATTTATCAGACTTGCTACTTCTGATTTAAATATAGTGTATGTATCCATCACTGCCTGGATTTTTATCAATTTTTTGTTATTATTGATTAATGAAAACATTTCTTAAACCAGCTTGGATTTTCTGTGTATTGTGGGACTAGAACGGGGTATTTCATTGAGGAACAAAATTAATGTTTATCATGAGTTTAAATAAAATAACTTAAAGAAATGATTTGGATTTATTGTTTTCTTTTATTTTGCTTTATTTCATTATATTGTGATGAGGCAAGTGTTTAGGATTGAATTCCAAGTTCTTGGATAGATTCAGTGGATACTATATCAACTGATCTATATAAATCCTACCTAAAAAATAAATTTAAAACACACTGGAATGCTCTGGAAATCATTCAGTGGTTCAAGGCACTAGCTTTCAAAGTTTGTCACAGGTTCCAATTTCCCGGAAAAGCCACACATACAAAGTCGGGTCTGTGTCTAAATCTCTTTTGCAGCAGCAAGGGGCCTTGGAGCTTCCATTCTCTGTGTTTGCATATAACAAAAATATATTTTTACAAAATACACTGGAACACACTGGATAAACAATAGAATATAATGTTTCAAAAATAATTAGAAGGGAGAAAATAAGACTGAGATTATTGTGTTATAAGTGTTTCATCTACACTAAATGAAAATCAGATACCTAAATGAGTGGCAATCAAAAGGTTTATACACGTGAACAGAGGTCTGAAAGAAAGATTTTTCTGAGAGGAAATGTTGGTTGTGAAAACAACATTGTAGCAGAAAGACCTTTTATAGACAAGGAGAGGTTCTGTAAATTTTATTTACACTAGATTATTAAAACATGCATACATATGTAATTTGTATTATATTCATGAGAACCATACTGACTCTAATTATAGAAATGCATATAGTTGGGATGGGAGAGAATACTTGATGCTATTTTCAATGTTAGTTATAACAAAAAAAAGGCAAATAGGAATAAAATGAAAATATTAAAAAAATTCACCTGGAAATATTTACATTAAAAAGCAATTAAATGGAATATTATTTAATATATACATATTTTAAGGCATAATAAGTCTATTTATTGCTCTCACTTTTTGGAAAATTATTCCCATGTAATAGTTAAATCTTTCATTTAACTTCTTGAGTTAGGTCCCCCCAAATCAAACATAAAAAGAAAAAACAAAGCTCTTTAACTAAAAATAAATCTTATTATTTATAATGGAAAAATTATACTGTATTCTATAACAACCCAAGTTTATGCAAACAACTTGCACAGGAATCAAAATCCATTCATTGTATCATGATTGTAGACAGGGTTTGCCTGCCCAGCTGAAGGAGAATGCAAACCTTACCATTCTTTCCTAGTCACATCTCCATCTCTGTGCCTAAGCCTCTTAATCTTACTTACCTGAGGACCATTTTGATCCCATTGAGCCCATTCAGAAGATCCAGAATGACCATTTCTTTTCAAACTCTAGGCTGTCATGAAACATGAAAGGTCCCCAATGCTATTTAAGGAGCTATACACATAGGTTCCAAAGATCAGGACATGGGTTTGAGGAAGGTATATTTTTATTCCCTTTAGTTAGTACATACATTGAATTCACATATTTGACCCCAACTTTATCTCTGGACCTCTAAAATTATACTTTCCATTTCAAACTGCAGTGTATTTTCTCATGCCCCTTATGACAACATCAGTATATATGTACATGTAATATTTATATATCTCTTTGAAGACATTGAAGTTTAAGGAATTCTACCTACTTTAGGAATATAAATTTGGAAATCTCATAATGACAAAATGCCTTCCAAGATACCATGTGGGTATTAATATCTTCTTGTTTATAGTTGATCTGGCTTTTGCTTCCTGTTGGGGTCAGTGACTTGACTTAAATCTCTAAGCCAGGTGACAGATCATCATTTTTCATTCCAGTGACTAACTCATTAACCTACTGACTGCCTGCTTTCATTTCTGATTTGTTGTATAAATCAAGCAACACCAGAAACATTTATTTAATCTCAGAGTTAGTGGCTTCAAGATCTATTATTTAATTGTATAAATTTTTGCAGGTCAAAAGATCCTGATTCCTACTCAGGCCTTGCTGCTTTTCTTGAAATTATGTTGTCCTCATTATCCCTTACATATAAATAATGTCAATTTTTATTTGTCATTCAGAAACAAGATGAAGTGGCATCATCTAGTTTTTACTTGAGATCCAACCTCTGGCTGAATATTTGGACTGCAGAGAAAAATCATTTTTTAAAATTTTATTTATTTTTTTAAATTTATTTAGAGATAAAGTGATATATACATATATATATGTGCATATGCATACATATATAAACATGAATATATATACATACATATATGTGTGTGTATATATATATATATATATATATATATATATATATATATATATATATAGAGAGAGAGAGAGAGAGAGAGAATGAGCCTCTTGCCACTGGAAAGCATATTCCCAAAGACAGGTGTCACTTTATGCATCTGGCTTTACGTGGGAATGGGGAAATCAAACAAATACCATCAGGCTTTGTAAGCAAACACGTTTAAACCCTGAGCAATTTGTCCAGGCCATATTTTTATTTATAATTTTTAAAAAAATATTTGTGAGAAAGTGATACATAGAGGGAAGAGACAGGTAGAGAGAGAATGAGTATGAGCATGCTTGGGTCTCTTTGCATACAAATGAACTCCAGCCACTTATGCCAGTTTGTACATCTCAGGTTTGGGGGATACCTGGGAAGAGAACCCAGGCAATCAGGCTTTGAAATCCAGCACCTTTAACCTCTGAGACATATCTCCAGGCCCAGGAAAGCCTTGCTTGAATTCTAGGGTATCTCAGATCTTCTTTTTAACTGTTCATATTTTGTCTTAATAAATAATATAAGTTTCTGGATAATCTGGACAGATTAATCACACCAAATGAAATTGAACAAGTGTGATATTTAGTCAAATATAATAAACACAAACTATCATTCCTTTATTTCTACAATAATATAAAGAAGTCCTTTACTTTCTACTGTTTCATAATGATTCTCACTGATATCAGTCAGGCTTTAAGTATCTATGCAATAAAGTATGGGTACTAGCTTAATGTGTTGGTATAAAAATATTCAACTCCAGAGTAAATGGGTATGATCAATATAATATCTATTCTACAGCTCTCATATTCTGTACACTTAAGATTCTCCCATAAATATACTTCTCTGGGGTACACCCACATATGTATATGAGTGTATGTGTGTATGTATGTGTACATATACACATATGTGGATATGTGATTATTACAGGTCAAGGTTGGAATTTTTGTGTTCTTTAGGGCATTTCTTCCCAGGGCATGGTTTACTTTCTTTGAAGACCTATAGGGTCTGCTATTTATGGACCCTAGATAGACCTATAGGGTCTGCTCTCCAGTATTGGGAATTAAACGGATGCATCTTTGGGAGAACAAACAGCATTTGTCAGTCACTTGTTTCACATAACATCACAGACTTCATAGGAAAGAAATGACTATTTTCCTCCAATAAAGGAAAGAAGATATCTTAGAAATATTTTGAGATAACAGCAGTAAATAACTTCCTGAGCAAACCTCCAGTAGCCCAGGAAGTGCAACAATCAGTTAACCAATGGGATCTCATCAAGCATAAAAGCTTCTGTACAGACAAGCATACCATACTCAAAGCCAATAGACCACCATATGACTGGGAGATAATCATTTCCAGCTATAACACAGATATAGGCCTAATATCTAGAACTCACAAATAACTCAAAAATAATAAATCAAATATCCCTCTCACAAAACAGGACATTGATATCAATAGAGAATTCACAGAGGAGGAAACACAAATGGCCAATTCTCATTTAAGAAAGTATTCATCACCCTTAATCATCATGGAAAGCAAATCAAAACTACAATGAGATTCTCCCTCACTCCAGTCAGAATGGCAATCATTAAAAAAATCCAACTTCAATAGATGCTGGTGAGGATGCTGGGAAAAAGAACCCTCATTCACTGCTGGTGAAGTGCAAACTTGTACAACCACTTGTTAAAGCAGTGTGGAGGCTCATGAATAGGACGGATATAGAGCAAACAACAGACCTGGCTATTCCTCTACAGGGCATCTATCCTCAAGATTTCACAACTCAACACAGAGGCATCTGCTGAACCATGTTTATAGCATCTCAAGTCATAATAGCTAAGAATTGCAAGCAACCCAAATGACCATCGCTGGATATCAAAGTTCTTTTACATTTACACAATGGAATTCTACTCAACTGAAATGAAAAAAAAAATGATATAATGAAATTTAAAGAAAAATTGATGGACATGTAGCCACTGGCATAAAGACACAAAAACTTATATTTCCATATATAATATGTGAAATTAAGTAGAGTTCCTGTGTCTTCTTATCCCTGTAACTTAAGGATTTATTAAGCTATATTAGAAATATATATTTTTTCATGAACTCGATATAGTTATTGACCAAGTAAATGTAAAATTGAAACCCTGCATTAATCTCTCATTCATATTTCATCTGTTGACTCATTAATATATTTATAAAATTCCTTTCTCTAATATAGTATTCCTTAATCAGGTTAGCTCTTGGTGAATTCAACATCTTCATGAAATGACTCTACCATTGTGGGGGTGTTTCATTATATTCTGGTACAAAAATTCTATGTTAATACAACATGTAACCCACCACCATTTTTACCCAGCCATTCCCCGAAGAGCCTGTGGAATGACACTAAGTAGAAAGAACATTGTGGTAGTTTGACTGAATGTCCCCCAATATATTCAAAAGTGTATTAAAAATTTGTCTCCAGCCTCCTGGCTAGAGGAGGTGTCACCTTGGCCTATCCTCCTAGGTTGAATGTAAAATTCCATATGTACATGGAATATAGATCAGCCAGAGTGCTCATGTCTGTCAGTCCTGCTGTTTTGCTAGTTAGAGTGTGCTTGCTTGCTTGCTTGTTTTGTAGGTGCTGGAACTCTCTCTCTCTCTCTCTCTCTCTCTCTCTCTCTCTCTCTCTCTCTCTCTCTTTCTCTCTGTAAAAGGGGGGGCAGCCTATTTCTTCATTATTGAACTTCCTCTGGATCTGTTACTTCAATAAATACTTTCCTCCCAAAATTGTTCCTGGTCTGGAGATTCATCACAGTGGCATGTGGCTGACCAGGAAAAAACATCAACTGGATCCAAATCAACTCATTGACCTTGGGAATACTGGGGATTCTTAGAAATTAATATTTCTTAGAAATTTAGACTACTATGGATACTTACATTCATTGAGTTTAAAATATGTGTAACTAAATATAAAGTCAAATGAACTTCTCTATACAATGTACTTTAAAAATTTTGATTTCATGTTACTGAGATAATAGTGATCCTCAGAGTACCTCTACTACCTTCCCTAATTTCATTCATGGAGGACTCTTCTCTGCAAATTAGAATTCCGGTCTGACAGAAAATGTCACATAACCCTCTAATTAGTCTAAACTTTTGTCATTAATGAATTGAATCACTTATTTCTTCTTTACTTCTCTAATTAATTTTGTTCACTTTAATTTTTGAAGTGCATACATATCAAAGTTTGTGAAACTTGCACTTGTAATTAATCAAATAAAATTGAATATTATTTACTTTTAGAATATAATATTCAAGATATTGAGTTAAATATAATACCTTAAAATTAGTTTAAAATGTCTAGCAGAATTTTGTCAATTGCAAGAATCCTCTTAACCATTATTTAATCTTTAAGTAGCTGTCAACCTGACCTGTTAGCAATCCACAGTAATCTTGACTGTCGCAGGGCAGATTTCCTCTGAAATGAACAGAGAAGGAAGGCTGCAGGGATTCAGGAAGACATGTTAACTAGAAACAAGCACCCCTTTCTGTGATGGCAGTACAGGAAGGAAATTTCAGTGGCTCAGAAAGTCAACAAGTCAGGGAAAGGGTTGCAAGACCCCACCCTAAGGCTATATGAGAAGGAAGGAAATCTCTCTTCCTGCTGCCTATTTGTGGTGTTGGTGATGGCTTCTCTTTCTGTCTGTTTGTACCTGTGAAAGGGGGAGGCCTCTTTTGCCACTATGGAGCTTTAATGAACCCCTTCCTCCCATAACTATGCCTGATTTGGGGGTTCATCCCAGGGGTGTGTGGCTGATTAGGACAAATATTAGGACAAATATAGTCAAATATTGGCAATTCTTCACTAATGACTGGTGAAGTCATACTTCTATGTAAAACTACCTGAAGCAAGTTTAATATGTTGACTCACAAAATCCATCCTGACACTTGAAAGGCTGAGGTAGGAGGTTCTTGTGAATTTCAGGCCAACCTGGGCTATAGAATGTGTTCCAGATAAGCCTTAGAATCAGACATTATTCCAAAAATATATCTGAAGCAACCATCATCAGAATTTTTTTCATATTTAAGATAGTAATTTGTGTAATTAAGATATTTAACATTATATAGTACAGAATAGATGCCTAAGGGGAAACTGTTGTATTTAATCATATTCATTTCATTCAGCTTAATTCCTTATTTCTTTAAATAGTATTTTTTTAATATATATTTATTGTCCATAATGAGTTACATTATTTAGTGGGCAAACCATGCGTTGTTATCCCGAATTCCCGAATTCCCCCCCTCCCCATCCCTGATCAGTTGTATATCCTCCTCCGTGGGCTGTCTGTATTAGTCCTTGTGGCAAGGGATCCTGTATATCTTAGTACTCATCCCGGTCTTCCTGGCCCAA
>PVHP010036066.1:0-18112 GCA_004024765.1 Zapus hudsonius | reverse complement strand
AGTAATACAGGCACAGTAATACAGTCACAGTAATACAGTCACAGTAATACAGTCATAGTAATACAGTCACAGTAATACAGTCACAGTAATACAGTCATAGTAATACAATCATAGTAATACAGGCACAGTAATACAGTCACAGTAATGCACTCACAGTAAGACAGTCATAGTAATACATGCACAGTAATACAGGCACAATATTACAGTCACAGTAATACAGGCCCAGTAATGCAGTCCTAGTAATATAGTCACAGTAATACAGGTACAGTAAGACAGGCACAGTGACACAGTGGGAGAGGACATTAACAGGAATGCTGCTGGAAGCTAGTTTAGCAAGGTTCCCGCCTCAGAAAATTATCCTAGACTGTGTGCTCAGCCACCAGGAAGCCACTTGTTAAGAACGTCCATGTTTCCCTGATGTGGCAGGCACTACCAGTCACATGTGTGGCCATCACTGGTGAATTCACACCACACAGACTCATCGCACCACGCCCGCCATGTGCCAAGCTGATTTCCTAGGGACAACAGGTAGAGGGGAGACAGGGTGTCTCTGGGGAAGGACAGGGAGCTCAGCATTGGTAATCTATGCAGAGATAATGCTGGTGGTAGACTCTGATATACATCTCAAGCTATATCCAAGCATCTCATAAGATCATTTAAGTAAAATTAATTTTGATTGGGCCTAATTCTGCTTCTTGTTGGAGTTGCTGGCTCTGTGAGGCACTGAATTCTACATAATGGAAAGACACTCTGAGATGTGAGCATGGGTTGGCTCTGCCTCAGTCATTAGTACCTAGTAATTTGTTCCAGTACATTAGAGTCATAAATAACACAGCAGAGCCTTTGGGATCTTTGCTCACTGACGTTGTGTATATATCTCTGTATTAGTAATTTTTCTTGTTGCTCTCACAAGTACCTACAAAAGCAACTTAAGGAAGGGTTTGCTTTGGCTTAAAGTTTCAGAGGATTCAGTCCATCAAGGTAAGAAAGGCATGGTGGCAGGGGCAAGAGGCACCTAGTCACATCACGCCTGCAGTCAGACGAGATCGGGCCCATTCAGGGTGGTATGGACATAGACACACCTACAGTCAGGAAGCAGAGAGAGAGAGAGAGAGAGAGAGAGAGAGAGAGAGAGAGAGAGAGAGAGCGAGAGAAAGAGAGAGAGAAAGGAATGTGGGTGCTCAGCTTGCTTTCTCCTTTTAAAAATATTTTATTTTGCAATCAGAGTGAAAGAGAGGTTAGAGATAGACACCACACACACACACACACACACACACACACACACACACACACACACACACACACAGACAGAATGGGCACACCGTTGCCTTTAGCCATTTCAAACAAACTGCAGATGCATGCACCACCTTGAGCATCTGGCTTTCCTGGATTCTGGTGAATCAAACCCAGGTCTTTAGGCTTTGCAGGCAAGCACCTTAACCACTGATAAATCTCTCCTGCCTGCTTTCTCCTTTTTCTGCAGTCTGGGATCCCAGTCCTTGGAATGGTGCCACCTGTAGTCAGAGTGGGTGGGTCTTCCTACCTCAATTAAACTAATCAGGAAAATCCCTGACAGACATGCTCAGGAATTTGTTTCCTTGGTGATTCTAGATTCAATCAAGTTGACAATACAAATTCACAGACTAACATAATATCTTACATATCTATGTGGGTTTATAAATTTTATAAAATCAAAAATTGGCTGATCCAGGTATGGTGACACTCTCCTGTGATTCCAGCATTCCAGAGGCAGAGGTGGGAGGATTGAGAGTTCAAGGTCAGCTTGAACAATATAGCAAGACCCTGACTGAAAAAAAAAAGGCCAGTAGTATACAGCACTTGGTAACACATGCAAAGTCTTGGCTTTTATTTCCAACATTCCAAAATTCAAAAAATACAACCTGTTTCATGGTTCATACTGTAACAGAACTTTAAGAAGCTGTAGAATTGGAGAAAAACATACATCTTTTTGTTTTTTCATATTTTCCAGAATAAACTTTGAAAAGTAGCTTTAAAATGTTCAATTGTAAAGTTCGAAGAAATTGTGAGGGTCACTTTCTTCCTTTGGGATGAGGGAGGCTGCAGGCACTGTTTAATTGTTTCCTGGGTCTAAATCTGTGACTCTAGGAGAGTCACAGTGTATAAAAGTCTGGCAACCCTTATTTATAAGACATGAGAGGGGTCTTTTCCATTGCTTCCTTCCATGAGATCTGTACTAGTGGTTGATAGAAAAAACTGACCTATACTGTGCAGGAATTGAAATGCAATTTAAAAAGAAATTTAAGAATATTACATGAAAATGGTAGCAATAATGGTTCCTTTACATTCTAGTGAAGGAATTTGGAGACTTGGGCAAGAAGATAAGTAGAAAAAAGTAGGAAAAGTATCTGCTAGCTTTCTAAAAATTTTCTGGTGTATCTTCATTGTACATAGTGATGCATTTCATTCATTCAAGTATATGATGCACTTTCACCAAATCCCCTCCTTCATACCCGCCTTTCTTCCCTTTTACCTTCCAGTATTCATCTTCCTTCCCTCATTCATCCTTCTGTATATATATATATATATATATATATATATATATATATATATATATATATATATTCAATAATTTTATGTATCTATAAATCACAGGATCTATAAATGAGAGACATATAAGAATTGTCTGAGTCTTATTTTCCTTAATGTGATGCTACTCTCCACTTTTATCAACTTTATTGCAAACAGCATATGCAAAATATATATAGATATGTACATATACACATACAATACACCCAATATATACACACAGTATACAAAACATATGCCTATATACACATGCTCATGTGATGTACACAACATATATGCATACACAAAATATGTGATACAACATATTTTGTGTGGTTCATGTGGTTCATGGATTTCTTGGGGAGTCATTGTACACTAACACCCCAGTCCGTCCACATGACAAGGTGGACAGAGCTTTGCAATAGCAGTAAGCCGATGGGCATAGCCACCCGGAAGAATGTCACAGTGAGCAGCTCTCGTTTATTATACAGAAAAGGGTTATTTATATAGAGGAAAAAGCAGAGGCAGGGGCAGAAGCGGCAAGGGGATTGCTAGGGGCAGGGTAGTCTGTGGATGTCTCATGAGTGGATTGGCAGGGGCCAGTAACCTGTGGATGCCTAGTTTGTGTTGAGGGGGTTTTCTAAGCTTCAAGTGGTGGGAAGTAAGTGTCTTTAGGCCCATACTGAATGGTGGTGGCTGCAGAGGAACTGTGACATTTAAACTTTTATTGCCCAGGCTTGTTATTACAGCTGGTGTATGTAAACTCAGGTCTTGAAGTGCCTGTGTTTCTTAAGGTTTGTTGTGGCCCGCCAGGGGAGGCTGGAGTTTCTAGGATAAAAGAAGGAGACAGCCAAAATGCCTACCGGTCTCAGATAACTTCAGAGAAGCTTGAGATTATCGGGGTTTCAGGCCAGCCTCAACTTTCCTTTAACCCTATATCCTCCGTGCCTCTTAGCAGGGTCCCACACATATACACATATGTCAACGTGTGTACATACCTCCACTCTTCCAACCAGCCAGCAGCTTTATGTAATTCTGCCAGAGAGACCTGACCTCTCCAGGCTCCCTCAGCATTGGGGAGCAGCTAGTACCAACCAGAGCTGCAAGAAAGCACATGACCGCAGTCCTGGGCACAGGATAGATCTTCCTCCCATATGGGCCACATGGCTACTCAGTGGGAAATCCCATGATGGGTATGGAGATAATACTCTTTCCTACTGGAGCTGGGAGCCGCCTGAGAAGATGTGGACACTGCAGTCAGACAGATGGAGAACAGAATGCCAGCTTCAGAGGGAGGTCCTTGGGTGTGGCTTATGCATTCAGGATGATTGCTTGCCACCTCTCTGATGTGCCATATGTTTTGGGGTAATCCCAAGACATGTTCTACCCCAGATTGCTCACTGGTCCTGTGCAGAGAGGGAAGAAAAAGAAATCCAACTCCAGCTTCTTCCAGTCTTCTGATAAGTCACCTCCATCCAGTCATGGAACACAGGCCAGGAGCGACACCACTCACTCCTCCATAGCAAGGCTCAGTGAGGTGGGGACAAGAGGCCAGGCCTCAAGTATCACTTCTCTGGTATTGAAAATAGGACAAAGAGTGAAGAACACCCTGACTGTGTGTGTTCTTCATGCCAAGTCTTATTGGTCAGCCAGCCCTAGGCTCCTTGCCAGTCAGACTTGCTGCTCTGTGGTCTGTGCATTAGACAAACCCACTCCCCAACATAAGCCACTTAATCTTGAGTGTCTTCCTGTTGGTGGTCATGATCTATTTTGCCCCCAGAAGCAAATGCATGGTTCAGAATAATAAAATAATGTACTTACAGTCACACTGAAATCAAAATTAGAAATGCATGCTTTCCTCTCTTGCTTTTTGCATTTTTTCTGAGCCATATCACCAATGTAGCTTTATATGAGAGTCTGCAGTGTAATTAAATGTCAATATGAAGATGACTGGGAATGAAATGTCAACAACCCAAAGTTGAACATAAGCCACATCTTTTATTAAATTCTGTTTTAGTGAATAGTACTGCTCTGAGCAGATGTGACAGTCTTCCCATCCGAGTAGCTTAAACCAAGGAAGGTTGGTTTCCAATGAATTCCCTGATTAGCTGGGGACTCCATTCTGTGAATTAAAAAAATATTTTTATGTATTTATTTTCAAGTAGAGAGAGAGAGGAGGGAGAGAAAGAAAGAAAATGGATGCATTGGGACCTCCAGCCACTGCAAATGAACTCCAGATGCATGCATCACTTTGTGCATCTGGCTCTATGTGGGTACTGGGGAATCAAACCCAGGTCCTTAGGCTTTGCAGGCAAGCACCCTAACCACTAGGCAATCTCTCCAGCCCTCCTGTGTACTTCTGATTCTCATTTTGGTGAGAATTGAGAGTGCAACTACCCTGGGACATGCTGTTGACTATGTACCTGGGGCTTATCACATGAGTTAATCTAAGCACCTACCTGTGCCTAGAGCTGTCACCTACAGGTGATCATGTCCCATGTTCTCACACTTCATGGGCAAAAAGTTACATGGAAACCCTGAGTTCAGAGGGGCATAGATACCCACTCCTCTCCATTCCTGGGTACATGAGGGCAGAATAAACACAATCCCAATGACTGGCAAAGATTCCCAGGGGAAAATCAGAGGACACATTTATTAAAAA
This sequence comes from Zapus hudsonius, assembly GCA_004024765.1. Taxonomy (NCBI): domain Eukaryota; kingdom Metazoa; phylum Chordata; class Mammalia; order Rodentia; family Dipodidae; genus Zapus; species Zapus hudsonius. Next base: position 12,903 of record PVHP010036066.1, on the reverse strand, counting down.
TCCTTATATGCTGAAGTTCAAGCAACTTTATATCTGAAGTCCAAGATCAAACAGTGTTGCTTCATGTGAAGCCAACACCCAGTCTCCCTTTCCTGGTTTCAAATGAATACTCAGTGAAATTAATGCTTGCCTCCATTCCTTTGCTGATTCGAATCCAGGATTCTTCATCAATCATGTGTGAACTGGACTGTCCTTCATGCTGATGGACTGAATGATGTTGAGCTGCTTCTGTTTCTTAAAACAATTGAAAAAGTAAAGTGAGCCCATTGGACTTGCAAACTCCTCATGGTGCTGACCTTCATCATCACCTCCATCAGTGCTCAGAAGGGCTGTTCCAGGTGACATGTGCTTCTCAGGACCCCACACTCATGCAGCTCTTGGCCTGCCTGCCTGATGACAAATGCTACAGGGAAACTCCATTGGGGACAGGTTGGTGACAGAGAACAAATCATGAGTTATTCTTGCCTCAGCTCTGCAGGATGTCATCAGTTTTAGGGCACTGTCATGGTTTGATCCAGGTGACCTCCACAAACGAATGTGTTCTCAGTGATCAATGCTCAGCTGATGGCAGTTCGGGAATTGGAACCTCGCTGGAGCTGTTGTTGCGGGTGGGCTTGTGGATGTTGTAAGTCAGCTTCCCCTTGCCAGTGTTTGGCACACCATCCTGCTGCTGTTTCCAGTGCTGTGGCAGAGGTGATGTCCACCCATCTGCTCGTGCCATCATCTTCCCTGCCAGGATGGTGGTGATGATGATGGTGATAGGATTGGTAGTGGAGGAGGATGCTGTCATAATGCTGATTATGGTGGTGATGGTGGAGGTGTGGGGACAGTAGTGCAGGCGCTGGTGATGCTGATGGAGGCAATGGGAGTGGCAGTGGCAGAGGCAGCTGGATTTTTGGTTGTTGGAGGGCTGTGGCCATGTGACACTCAAAAGTCTCTTCAGAAAGCACATGGTTTTGAGGGATTACTGGTCTATATTCTCTGATTGCCAAGTACACCTGTCACTGCCCACCGCCCGCGGGGGCAATGATAAAACACACACGTACACACACACACACCCCGCTTATGGGTGGAAGAACGCGTGTTCTCTCTTTATTGCTTTCTCTTATTGCTCTCTCTTCTCATTGCCGAAAATGAAACAACATATATAGAGCCCCTTGGCCAATCAGGGAGCTGTTGGTCAGTCTATGATAAGAACCTGTGCGCACGGCAGGCATGATGTGCAAATAGCCAATCAGGACTACCTCCTGAAACCTATTAAGCCAAGCCCCTCTTGGCAAGCTGTCAGGTGCCATCCCGACATTAAGCCAGGGTGTGCCTCCTTGCTTTAGCCCCCCTACAACACCTACTAGTCTGAGACAGTGGTGTTGCTCCTTCCCTGGATTAGCAATACCAATTCATAACAGGACCTAATACACTTTTGATCCGTGATGCACAAAGATCCTTTTTATCACTGGCTTGGGGTGATATTATTAAAAGCCTTCCTTATTAAAAGAAGCTTGGTCTTTATAAGACCGGCTGCTAGCCTTGAATCCAGACCATGTGAGACCGTGGTAGTGACATCAATGGCCTATTCCTTGCTGGCATCTGATCAGTCTCCTCTCACTACCTTCTCATACTCAGCACTGATCAATAAATAACCCCACCTCTCTCTCCTTAAAACCAGCACTTAGCTAACAGAAGCAGAGCCAAACACAGGGATGGGGATATCAGTTCCTCCCCAATCACAGTGAGTTTTCGGTGCTGATGTATGTGGTGAGCAGAAAGACTGTCCCCTCTAGCTCTCCCCTGACCAAATGTCTATCCCTTCGAATAGCCACCTGAGTTCTGTCTTCCAAATAGATAGATTTATCCAGAATTGCCTGCACACCTGGACCATGCAGGAGGGGCAGAGATTTATGCCTCTCTCCTGCCCTTTCTCCCTCCCTCCCTTGAAAAATGTTCATTTAATTCTTAGTGACTGCCAAGCATGGACTAAACAGAAAATAATCCTGCTCTCCTGGGACTTATATTTCAGTGTTCAGTGCCTTTTACTGGATTTGCTCTAATGAAACTCACTTTATACTCCGTGAGGAAGCGTGATAAAAGGACTTTCACTAATGGTGCTTCCTTTTCATGAGGAATGAGTCCCACACATGTCTTCCTTGTCATTCTGCAGAGACAAAATGCAGCTTGTCTTTGCCAAGTTATTGGATGTACAGCCAGGGGGAGGGGGGCTCAAGGTTTCCCTCTCAGGCTGCTCTGTGGACCCATGGGACCTTCTGCATTCTGCTGCTATAGTGTGGGTACATTCAGGCATGGGTTTCTGACTTCCTATTAGGCTCCAAAGTGCATATTTTCATTTTTTAAGAGGCTAGTGGTGTGAACAAATGGTTCCAAGGTTCTGCTCCTGGGTATCGTCGTGTTTCTCAATGGAAGCAGAGATATTAGAAAGCTATTTGTCTAGGAGGGAGAACAACTCGTGCATGCAGGTTTAGACTTTGAGCAATGTTTGGAGGAGGGGGTCATCGTGTTGCATGGATGCATAGCATTTGTTCACATTCATTTGTCCTGTGGGATGAAAGCTCTTTGCAAAGCCCCGGGGTCTGTGCATGGGCAGACATCTGTGAGGATCTGTGTATCTTTCATTCTTGAAACATCTTGAGTCTTCTTACTTTATTAGCTACTTCTTACTTTCTTTATTTACTTTCATTTTATTTCCTTGTTATTTTCTTTTAACTTTTTATCAACAGCTTTCATGTACATAATATATATTTGATATTAATTCCCTCTCATTACTTTCTCTGATTCTCCGTCCCCATTTCCTTCCATTGAGCTCCTTCTTTATTCCAACTAGTCCTTCTTTGATTTTGATGTCATTTTCCTTTCCTTTCCTTTTTTTTTTTGCCCTCCTCCACCAGCATGATGACATGTGAATGACCCAGTATTGCTCAGGTCTTGTACAGGGAACAACAGCTTGTGTGGGATCCATGAAGGCAATGTCCACTTCACGTCTAGAAGACAGCATTCCAAAGCACTCCTCCCCATCCTTTGGCTCTTACATTCTCTCCATCCCCTCTTTGGCACTGTTCTCTGAGCCTTGGAAGGAGTGGCAGAGATTTCATTTAGCTCTGAGCACTCAATAGTCACTTTAACACCTTCGGTCTTATTTCCTCATATTCTTTGACCGTCGAGGTGCTAGAGAAATATCCAAGTCTATAAATGGATAAATTATGTTGTCATTGCAAGAGTGACTTCGGAATTTTCACTAGAAAGATTATGAGTAAATACAGGAAAATGAAGGAATGCTAATACAAAGTCTGACTAGAGGGAAATGTGAAAGTAGAGAGGATGGATGTCATGCTTTGATCCAGGTGTCCCCCACAAACAAATGAATGTGTTCTGATTGATTGATCCTCAGCTAATGGCAGTTTGGGTTTTACAATCTCGCTGGAGCTGTGTTGTTGGGGGCGGGCTTAGTAATAAGCCAGCTTCCCCTTGCCAGTGTTTGGCACACCTTCCTGCCACTATTTCCAGTGCTGTGGCAGAGGTGATGTCCACCCCTCTGCTCATGCCATCGTTTCCCCTGTCAGGATGGAGTCTCCCCTCGAGACCATAAACCAAATAAACCCATTCCTCCACAAGCTGCTTTTGTTTGGGTTTTTTCTGCACAGCAACTAGAAAGCTGCCTGCAACAGTGGTGAAGTAGAGCTTGGAGACGGAGGGTGTGCCCTGTGCTTCTCTCTCAAAAGCCTGAACTTGATTGTGCATCCAATATGCGGCTGAGCTTCCTCTTAGCAAATAGCATGCCTTGGCCTTAGGATCATAATATAATTAATATCTCCAAGAGAATGACATTCTGTCACTTAAGTGTATATATTTCACAGCTAAATGGAAACAGCCAGTATGTTTGATTATTATCAGCTTCATATTAGGAGTTGAAAGCAGATGTAATCTTGGCCTTTCTCTGGTATTGTGACTTTAAATATAAAATTAGTTTCCTACATGGTAGATTCTCAAACATGATCCAGGGGAAAAGATGTTGATGGGGGAACGTTTTCTTTAATTTCATTGATGTAAATTGTTTCAAGCTCTTGGCTAGATGATTACCTTGTCTTCTGTATCATTTGGACACATGGTACTACTTTATTAAATGGCAGAAGGCTGGAAAAAACACCAGATTTCAACAGAGATAGTTGGGTTAGAGCAGGTCAAAATTGCATTGTTTTTGGATGGCCGTCCATCTGACAAGACTGTAGAATGAACATTAGCTGCAATGTGAATTTCAAGTATATTTCAAGCATGAAAACAGGACATTTAGCAGTTTCTCTCTGCAAAACTTTCTTTCCAAAAAAAACCTGGTAGTTAAACAGGCCCACAAATCTCCTTCCACGCTTTCGTGTTTAAACCGTTGTGTAGAATGTGACCCAAACATCAACTTTTATAAAAGAAACACTTCATGAACCTCAAAACACCAGGTGGAAGTCAGGTCCCCTGTGTGTGTTACATAAGCAGCGTTGTCACACTGAGGGATCTGAGGTGGTGACACCCACAGTGAAATATTATGTCAGCCTCAGTGCCTCAGAGTTGTTTTAACTAAGTGCCACAAACTGGGATTGTAAGCAACAGATGGTCCCTGTGTATAGCTGAGAAGTCTAAGGTCAAGGTCTCACAGCCCGGCTCTTTCTGAACTAGAAGGGCACCTGTCTCCTACCTTGGGAGGCTCCTTGGCTTTTGACAGCATAGCTGTAATCTCTGCCTTCACTGTCACTAATTTTCTCCATGTGTGTGTGTCTACATTTTCTCTTTACTAGGTCAATGGCCATCCTGGACTAGGGCCTACTCTTCTCCAGCACAATCTCATCTTAACTAATTACACCTGCTTCTACTTTAAGTCCAAACAAGCTCACTTTCTGAGGCCCTGGGCTGGGAACTTTCACAGGTAAATTTTGGGAAGATCCCAGTACCTATTAACCATATCCTTCCTGGAAACCATAAGCCCAAGTCAGTAAAGGTCATTGCCTCTGAAACCATAGCAAGAATGCCAAAATGCCACTACAGTAGGGTGACTGACAGCTTAAATAATTCAGACTGAACTCTTTCAAAATTGAAAGCAACCCAAATTCTTCCTAGAGCAAAGGGGGCCTGTTTAGACTGAGCACCTAGAAACCAACCTTGTCTTATCCATGTGTCCTGGCCTCTACCTCACCTCCTCCACCTGGTTCTATGCCTCACTGTCCTCAAAGTGCACACCACTGATGTGGATGGGCCGTGTGCCTTACACCTGGAAACCATCTTCAATCCACTCTTCTCTGCTGTGGCCCAGGTTGCCCGATCTTGCTCTAAGTCCCTTAAAAACCAGGTGTCCTGCATGTAGACACACAGAGCAAGAATCAGGGACAGGAATTCAGAGAGCCAGCCTCATCAGGCCCTCCCATGCAGATGGGCTTTGAACACGGTTAGGACATGTTTATGAGCACTCTGCCCTAAAGGCACCTTTGAATCCAGGGCCGATCAGCTTGCTAAAGTACAATGGTCTCCTGAGCTCACTTCTAATCTCTTACCCCATCTAGAAAGACGTCATGTCCAAAATGCCCAGCCTGTCAGAAAGGATCTTTGACTGAGATGTGATCACACAACACGAAGCAGGCAATAAGGGGGCTGTGAGTCCTTGAGAGAAGTGGGTGGGGTGTGCCTGGGGATTTAAGGCCAATCTTACAGTTTGAATGAGACTTAATTTTGGCAGGGAGCTTCCAATGGATTCTTCTATTCTTTTTTTTCAAATATAGTTTTATTTATTTGTTTGTAATCAGAGAGATAGAGAAAGTAAGAGGAAGAGACAGGGAGAATGCACACACCAGGCCACTAGCCACTGCAGATTCCAGACATACGCACTACTCTGTGCAGCTGGCTTTATGTGGGCACTGAGGAATCAAACCCAGGTCGTTAGGCTTTGCAGGCAAGCACCTTAACTGCTGATCCATCTCTCCAGCCCTGGACTCTTCTATTGATCCTGACTGATCAGGGCCCCATGATGATGTGGAGGACAGACATCTTCCCTTTACTAGGTAGCTTACTTAGCCCAGTTATCTGCTCAGTCTAAATAGGCCCCCTTTGCTCTAGAAAGAATTTGGGTTGCTTTCGATTTTGGAAGAGTTCAGTCTGAATTATTTAAGCATTCAGTCGCACTACGGTAGTGGTATTTTAGCATTCTTGCTATGGCTTCAGAGGCAATGACCTTTATTGACCTTGACTTATGGTTTCCAGGAAGGGTGTGCTTGATACTCAATTGTAGACTTTAGCTATTTGAGATAAAATCTCAACTACCAGTATTTTTTTGGCACCAGGTAATTCTGGAAAACCAAATGGAGCAGATTGCTCAAAAGGAAGTGAAGTCAGCTCCCCTCCCCCCACCGGAAGTGGGTCCTTTCTGCAAAAACAGTTGCTGTCAATCACAGTTTAGTCTCAAGCTTCCTAAGAGTAACTGCATTTATGATGTGCACTGATTGTTTTCACGTGCATTAATGTGGCTCTGGTTGTATGAGCAGATGCTGACTGGCGTGTAGGTGTGAGGCACAGTGCTTACTCAGTGGTAATCTCCCGGCATGGATTTCAGATCATTTGCCTTCTCACTGGACTAAAGTGAAATGAGCAAGAACCCCATGGAAGGCTGGGGAGATGGCTCAGTGGGTCAAGTGTTCTCAGAGCAACTATAAGGACCTGAGTTCAGGTCTCTAGCACCCACATAAAATGCAGGGATTCTCATAATACTGGCTTCAAAAAAAGGAATTAGGGTGCATTTGCACCTTGCAATTTTATGAAATGACTTTTCATAATAACTTTTATGAAGTAAGCAGTGGTTTCAAGTCTGTCACAAATGTCTGATAGAATTTAGCAGTGAATTTATCTGGCTCTGGTTGGGAGATTTTTAAAATTATTTATTTATTCATTTAAGATGAAACAGGAGAGAGGGATGGGGAGAAAGAACGGGCTCACTAGGTCCCCCTGTCCCTGCAAACTCCAGGCACATGCACCACTCTTTTGGGTCTGGTTTTACATGGGCACTTGGGAATCGAACCCTGAGTTGTCAAGCTTTACAAGCAAGTAATTCTAACCACTGGGCAATTTCTCCAGCCCTGATACTATTGACTGCCACCTCATTGATAAAATGATATGTGAGCAATCAGAGTTCCCCTCCCATGGGTTCAATTGCTCTTAATGTGGGGGTGCTGGGGAGAGAAGTGGGCATGCTTATACACGAGCTTAGCATGAATAGGCCTTAGACGCTTTGGTATAGATGATAAAATGGATCTCACAAATGACTGGGAAACCACCAATCACTTTATGCTCAGGAAATTCCAAGAACTGTGGAAATGGTCTAGACGGTGTAATTGGAAGAAATGAGGTAATTTAAGAAGAAAATTGATTCACAGAGCTGTTTTATCATGCCCCTTTATTTTCACTGAGAAGTCCTGTTGAATTATTACTTATTTTTAAATTTCTTCCAACCCGAGTGAATATTAAACCTTCACATTGAAAAAAAGAATCATGGAAAATTGAATTGCAAGCCGAAGTGGCTGATGTTTCAGTCCCAAAGATAGACTAAGCCAAACCTAGTTGAGCTGTTTGGAGCAAAATAGATGTTTACTCAATTACTTAACTCAACAAATCACTATTGTGCCTGGTTTGGGTACTATGCCTCTTGCTAGACATGTGATACAAAACATGGCCCCTTGTCACCAAAGAAGTTAGTCCAAGGGAGCTATAGAGGTGCAGTGAGAGAATAAACCAGTCTCCAAGACCAGAGCAGAGGATACATGCATGGTCCTACGTGATTAAGGTAGGTAAGGAAGTATACAAGAAAAGGTACAGAGAAAATCCCTCTGTCTGCCTGCCTGCCTGCCTGCCTGTCTGTCTGTCTTTCCTGGTCTCTGTCTTTTTTTCTCTCTCTGGTGTTTGTGTATATAATTTAATAATACCACATAGGGATGACAATGGAAGCAGATGCCACCAGGTGAGAGATAGCAGAGGCAATTGTGAGACCCTGAGGGTGATTCAAATGTCAGGTATAAGGAAGGCTGATGACAGTCACAGCTAGATGGGTGGGTAGGGAGGGACACACCTTGGCCTGTCCTATAGGACACCCATAGACATTTGGGGTTGATAAAGTAGATACCCTAGAATCACTGAAATACTTAAACAGATTAAAAATTACTCTTTTTAAAAAAAGAAAGGCCACTCTGAAGGGTGAGGGGTGCTGTAATGGGCAAAAGAAAAATTAGAATCCGAAAGATGCGCTGAGAGTGACTTCACAATGGGTGGGGAGCGGAGGAGACACCTGCTGGGTGAAGGTGGTGTGGTGCTGAACAGAGAGAAGATGATGATCAAAAAACCTAGTGATACAACCTGACCTGAGGTTCCATTGAGATTAGGAAAGGAATCTACACAATTGGGAAGAAGCCAGGATGACCCTTAGGACAGGAAGACAGTGAAGGAATTACTAAGAAAGAAGAGAAAAAGCAAGAAAAGGCTAGAAAGTGAAATAATTACCTACTGTGGTCCATTGAGTTTGAGTTGCTGGGGGAGAGTTACAGAAATACCCACAGGCACCGGCACCCCATTGGGAGCCCAGTGTGTGTTCTGGCCTGAGACCACACCTGGGAGAGGCTAGCAAGTAGGTAGAGTCAGAAATAAGGTATGATTGTGTTTGTCAGAGGCTAGGGAATGAAGAGAGGGGACATCGTGGTTTGGGAGAAAGAAGGCCAACTCGTAAAGAATTCGGAGGAAGTGATGGAGTGGACTCCTGGAGCCAGGCTCACCTGGGCAGAGAAGCTTCTGGCAGGTGGAGGAAGACAGAAGCATCTCCTGCCACAGGGAGGGCCAGCTGTGCTAATTTTGCTTTGGAACATAAAGAATCTAGGAAGCTGAGGTGAGATTTTTTTTGGCTATAGATGCCCATCTTTAAGTCAGTTGTAAAAAGGAGGAGAGCCTTGGGTCCCAGCTCCACATGACTAACTGTGCCCTTGCATGGTGATGTGTCCCACCACTGCCAACTCTGCATTATGCTATCAAGGTAAAGTAAAGCACAATTAGGCTGCGCTGGCTGGACACTGAGCCCTCTGGATCCTCCAGTCTCTGTTCCTCAGTGCTGGGGTTACAGTGTGAACCAACGGGCTCGGCATATTTATGTGGATTCCTGGGACGGAACGAAAGGTCCTCATGCTTGAAGCACTTTCTGGATGAAGGCATCTCCCCAGCACCATCTTTGTTGGCTGTTTGTGTGTCTCTGAGGGGGCTGTTCTGTTCACTGTATCAGCCACTGCTCCAAATGTGTGACTACCAGAAATCTCTCCAGGCACTGTTAAATGTCAAAACCGAGAGTCATTGCTCAGTATGGATTTTAAATGACACCTTTTGAAACATTCATCAAGAGGGACACAAACCAGAGAAGTAGAATCTAGATGAAAATGGACTGAGCTATAAAGTTGTCTCAGAGAAGGTGTATATGATGAGAACCAAATAACCAAGCAATCCAGACCTCAACTATAAAGTTAAGTGGCTCATTTTTTCCCTTAAGGTGCTCAACAAATTGTCTCTTTGAGGACAAGAGAAAGAAGTAAAGCCAATACTGAAATGCTTGCACATGGTCACATATGCATGGTGTCCTAAGCCCAAGGAAGCAAGAGCACAGGACAATGACTATTTTGTGCATGGGGCGAAGTGCAGGAGGGTTCCCATCTGTCTCTTTGGTAAAATTTCTTTCTCATCGATCTTTTGGAGGTGCTACAATACCAGCTCAGACTCAGGTAAGTTCAGGTTCTAGTTTGAAGGTCTAAATCATATTTTCCATCTTTTGGGTTTTTTCCTCTCTCTAGACTCCAGAAGATGCTCATGATTACTAACAGGTTTATTTTGAATCTTTCTCTTGCTTATATCTCATTAGGTGACTCAAGCATAAACCACTTTGTGAGAATGCACCTCTCTTATTGAGTGTGCTGCTGTGACACACACTCAGGTCCTGGTATGTGATCCTACACAGGGATCCATTCAGTCATTCATCAAGTGACCAGTCCACATCTGCTCTGCGGAGAGACTGGTAGACAGTGGTCTTCCAGTTTTCACTTAGTTTCGTCCAACTTGGGAAGAGAGACCAGAAGAGTCATATGTCAATTAAAAAGGTCACCATAAATGACAGGTGCTGATACGTAAGAGTCAGCAGAATTATGTGGTGGTGACTGTGATGAAGTGAGCTTAGAGGTTTGCTTTTGCTGAGGTGGTTAAGGAGAGAGGACCAGAGACTATTTCATCCGTCTCAAGGCTGGAATCCAGCCAAGCATAGAAAGTGCTAAGCAAAGGCACAGAACCTTCCTAGAGCAGGAGGGATGACAGAGAGCTTGACCTGGGGTGCTGGGAAATAATCTTGGAGGGGGAGCAGGAGCTACATTACCAAGGCTCCATTGCATCTGGATTCTAGGCCCAGAGCAGACAAGACACGGAGCTCAACTGGAGATGGGCATTGGTGTACAGAGAAGGGTCGATATTACCTGGCACAAAACACCTCACCCAAACGCAGCTGATGGGAGGAAAGTTGTTTATTTTGGCTTATAGACTTGAGGGGAAGCTCCATGATGGCAGGGAAATGGTTAGTATGAGCAGAGGCTGGACATCACCTCCTGGCCAACATCAGGTAGAAAACAGCAGTGGGAGAGCGTGCTAAACACTGGCAAGGGGAAGCTGGCGTCAACATCCATAAGCCTTCCCCCAACAACACACCTCCTCCAGAAAGGCTCCAGTTCCCAAATTGCCACCAGCTGAGAACCAAGTATTCAGAACATATGAGTTTATGGGGGACACCTGAATCAAAGCACCACAGTCAGAGCAGGAGCAAGCAGAATGATGAAGCTGTCACTGGATGAGGCCAGAGGCATGGCTGATGGCTATGAGAGGGGTATACATGGAGATATCTACTTGAAGGATAAAGGCTCTCTGAAGATGCCCATGCCTAGTCTCAGAACCTGGGACTATGATACCTTAAGTAGCAGGGACTTTGCAGATGTGATTAAGGGCTGGAGAGATAGCTTAGCAACTGAGCTTCCTGTGTGAGCACAAGGGCCTGATGGAGGATGCATTCAAATCTCCAAATCCCACATAAAGCAGCTGGACATAGCCAAACCTTCTTATAGCTTCAGGGGACCAGAAATCCAAGAATCTTCAGAGCTCAGCAAGCTCAGAATTAGCAAAAGAAGATTCACGCTCAAAATAAGACCAGGTTTTTAAGAGTCTGTAAATTCGTATTTTGGACAATTTTGGGCACCCTTGGTGCCTCTCTCCATTGTTGTTCCCCAGGTTATCTGCCTTGCTGTGGGAATAGCTCTAATAACTATGCAAAATATAAACTCACTCACTATGACTTGGGGAAATTTGCAGAAGAGGGGGCGGAAAGAATGTGAGAGTCATGGGGGGGAGAATAACTAATGCATAAGAGGGAATGTCATCATGGATTCAATGGCTTTATCTAATAACCTATGATACTGAGCATATTGTTGTGTTAATATATATATAATTTTAGGCCAATAAAAACGTTGAAAAAATAAGACCAGGCAGAAGAGGGACGGAGCAGGTGGTTCACCTGACATTCCGTTCCTGCCTCTGGCCTCTGCAGGAGGTGACCCCTGCCATAAGCAGGCATACAGGGCTCCACAAAGACACACACATGTGCCTATTGTACACATACACACCACACACTCCACATCTCTCTCTCTTTCTCACAAACACACACACACACACACACACACACACACACAAAGAGAGAAAAAAAAACCTTTTTAAAAGATGTAATTAAGAGAACATACCTTGAAATCTAATATTGTCCTTGATATTTCAAGGGGTTCACACTAATCAGAACAGAGAAACTTTCCCAGGTGGGGGAGGAGGCCAGGATGCTTCTAGAACAGTGCTCATCCAGGAGCAAGGGCTGGATAGCTCAGCAGCATGGCTGCCAGGAAGACAACACTACCACCGACCTGAATGAGGGAGGAAGCACTCTCCCCTCCACCTGCCGAATAGTGCCTGGCTCCCTCCTCACTGTAGATACTCTCTGGATCATTGAGAATAACCAATGCAGTGGGAATGCTATGGAAATTATTGTCAGAACTTTTTGTTTAGGGAATGATGGGAGAAAATGTCTGGAATTTTTCAATGCTGGGGCAGTTTTTCTTTCTAATATTTTTTATCACCATTGCTTGATTGGAGGACCCAATGCAGCGATCTGCAGCCCAAGAGTGTCAGGGGCGAAAGCCTTTTGGGCCTTTGGAGGCACACCCTGGCTTAGTCTTGGACGGCACCTGACAGCTTGCCACGAAGGGCTTAGCTTAATGAGTTTCAGGTGGTGATCTCAGTTGGCCGTTATGCACAGGTTCTTCCCATTAGTCCTCTGATTGGCCAGGAAGCTCTATATATACTGCCTCGTTCCCCGAAATAGAAGAAGCAATAAAGAGCACACCTTCATCAACCCACAAAGGGTGTGTGTGTGTATTTATATGATCACTGTCCTCCGCGGGCGGCTGGGCAGTGATACAAGAGGGCTGATTGTATTTGAGAGGAGAAAGAGGCTGAGGCCCAGGACTTGAGCAGAACAATTTGAACTGAGAAAGCAAGCTGAGCTGATGGATGGAGGTGCTGATGGATCCGTGGGTCTGTTGTGGCGGATGAGCAAGAATAAAAATTGCTGTCTGCCCTCCAGCCCAGACTCTTTGCATTGGCACTGACTCAGCAACAACTTGGGAGTCATAATCCAAAAAAATTTTGTTGTGGAAAGAGATGTCACCACGTCTGTCACTTTGTTCCAAATGGCCCTTGTATGATTGCTGTAAATATGTTTATGATATCTGTGGGAAGAAAGTGCAGATACTGAGCAAAACAATG
>PVHP010036065.1:0-16669 GCA_004024765.1 Zapus hudsonius | reverse complement strand
TCTCTCTCTCTCTCTCTCTTTCTCTCTCTCTGTTTACAAATAAATAAAATATTAAAAAAAACAAGGCCTCATACATGCTAGACAGGTATTCTACCAATGAGCTACAACTCCTGCCCTTGCTTTCTAGATCCTAGACATCATTCAATAACATTGGTTAATTTTCAGGATGCATCTCTAACAAAATTATTTAAAATATTGCTAAGTTTAACAAATAATGTACTTCTTCCTTCCTTCCTTCCTCCTTCTCTCCCAACCTGTCTTGCTTTCTTTTCTTCCTTCCCTCCATTTTTTCCCTTCCTTCCTTCCTTCTTCTCTTCTCCTTCCCTCCCCTTTCCCCTCCCCCCCTCTCTCTTTCTTTCTTTCTTTCTTTCTTTCTTTCTTTCTTTCTTTCTTTCTTTCTTTCTTTCTTTCTTTCTTTCTTAAGGATGAAACCCAGGCCTCACCTATGCTAGGCAAGGGCTTGAACACTGAGATACATCTCGAGCCCTCTTAGAATTTTTATTTTGAAATAGGGATCTTGCTAAGTTGCCCAGTATGGCCTTGTGCTTGCTCTATAGCATAGGTGGGCCTTGAACTTGTAACCCTCCAGTCTCAGCCTCCAGAGTAACTAGAATTACAAGCCTGCCCCCCTCAGACAGCTCAGCAACAAAACTATCTTAATACTATCTATGACCTAGTCCACATTCAAATTTCCTTGATTGTTTGAAAAAAATTGATAGCAGGTTCATTAAATCAGAATCAAATTAAGACTCCCATTCTATTCTGCTTTTGGACACCACATCCCTAAATCTCTTACAATGCATGCCAAGCTCTGAAGTCAACCAAAGCTTAGTTTGACACTCAGAGTACTTTCTCGTTTATGACAATCAGAGAGGAGCATCCATGAGGAGTTCAGGGTCCTCAGACCAGAAGCGTATCTGTCTGGCATCTTAGGCAAGGTAGCTAATGCCTTGAACAGCTTCTGAAAGAGCTGGTTTTTCCCATTCGCAGAGCCTTGTTCTGAATCAGGACTAACTTAAATGGCGTGTACATGGGGAAACTTGTGAGATATGTTTAAGAAATAATCGTGGCCAGGTGTGGTGGCACATGCTTTTAATCCCAGCACTTGGGAGGCAGAGATAGGATTGCTGTGAGTTCAAGGCCAGCCTGGGACTCCCGAGTGAGTTCCGGGTAAGTCTGGACTAGAGTGAGACCCTACCACAAAAATAACCAAAATAATAACAAAAATAATAATAAAGAAAGAATTGTGACTAATGCCCTTTTGTCTATATAGGACTGTGTGTACAGCAGCCATTAAGAGGCTTCTGTGTGCTCACTCTTAGTCAGACACTAATGTGGGAGCATTTAGGTTCAAATTGCACAGTGCCTCCTTATGGAAAGTTCTTTCATTTAGTCTTTGTATCTCAAATACATTTATCAGACAGTGTTGTGTAGGGATGGCACTATATAAACACATCTTTAAGTGTTAAAGTTTATCATTCCGTCATCTGTTGACACTTTAATCACCACGGTTTGGGGGCTGGCCATTCAAACTGCTATTCCTGAACAGATGCATGCTCTAAAATTGATAGTCGTCTTAGTTGATGAATTCAAAAAGAATGTTAACTATTCAACAAAGCTATAAACAGCTGCACCCACCCGGTCTTTCAGAATCCCTCCAAAGCAGATAGAATGGTGAGATCTGAGCATCTTTCCTACTGACTGAGGAATTTTAGAGGCAGGTTATTATTGCACAAGGCAAATTTCCTCCAAAGGGAAATGGCTGTCTTCGAATATATATGCAAACAGACAGCACTGTGTGTTTGAGCGTCTTCAACAAGTTATGTAAAGCTCACCAGAAAGCACTTCGGCACATGTTTGCCTCTTTGGCACCCAAAGGCCAGACTAGGAAGACCAATGGATGCCCGAAGGTCCTGCTTCATTAAGCCAGTTAGATTTTAAGAAACTGGATGGAATATTCCCCCTTAAGAGTCACACATTCACTTTCCAGAAGTCCCATGGAGTTGTCATTAGGTCCTGAAACCTGGCTTCAAAGGACAGATGGCCTGTTTATAAATGAGCAAGCATTATAAAAACGTGCAGAGTCAGGGAAATACACCTTAGGGTACCCCAGCTTTCTATGCAGCAAGAGAAGATTCCCGTAGGTGCTTGTGCCCGGTGTGGCCAGCACTGTGCAGGGAACACTGGAGAGATATGGGAGGTGGTGGTGGATGAGAGGAAGAAACACAGGCATGCTGCTTCCTCAGACACCTCTCCTGACAACTGTTTGCAGTTTGGTGATTTTCAATCACCCCATGTGCAAAGGGCTTCCGCTGACACAGAGGGCAGCTGGGTGTGCATGAAATACCTGGGCTCAGGGCTCCGGTTGGGAATGACAGGGAGGTCAACGTGGTGATGTCCCTGTGGAAGATTCCATGACCACCAGAGCAAGAGCGCCTATGAAATGGGATCAAATAAATCACAGCAAGAAAACAAGCTGTAGCTTAAAAAAAAAATACCTGAAATGAAGCAACTTATACTTGATGCCCAAGCTCAGAACTCAGGGGCATTTTGTTCTGATCCTGGTAAATGCCTGCCTCCTCCCAGCAGTGAGTGCCATGCAGAAGGGCAGGTGGACACGCTGCTGGACATGTAGACTAGGCATGTCATCACAGCGACTCAGTTGGCTAGGCAGGAGGATCATTAAGTTCTGGGTCTGCTTGAGCTACAGAGTGAGTTCAAAGCTAGCCTGGATATCCTGCTTCAAAAGGAACCCTAGAAAAAGGTCTAAGGATTTAGCTCAGTAGTAGAGTACTAACATAGCGCACATGAGGCCTTGTATTCAATCTGCAGTACTGCTAAAAAGAAGAGAGAGAGAGAGAGAGAGAGATTAGATATAGATATAGATGATATAGATATAGATGCTAGAGAGAGAGGGGGAGAGAGAAATATGCAAGGTCTTTTTCAGAAGTGAAGAGCCACGCCAGAGATGACCTGTATCCCTGGTCCACATCTCCTACAGGATGGTGCCCACAGGCTGGAGGACTTTCCGTGGGCTGGGCTGGGCTGCTCCTGAGGCCCCGGCCTGATAGATCTGTGGGCTCCTGCAGCCACAGGATTCCAGCAAGCTGCCCTCTGTGATCTCCACTTAACTGAAATGAGTTAATCTCGTTTTCCACATGAATTGTTACTGTGTCTCCCGCAGGCTGTGATTATAGGATAAAGGTATTGTGGGAACCGGAGGACTGGGGGCTTTTCCGAGCCACACTTCACATGGGCACAGCCAGCCACAGTCCTCCTTGCCTGGTTCCCCCCTGCCAATGTTTAAATGAGACAGTGAAGAACAGTCAAAGAATAGTGAGGACTTAAGAATGACACGCAGGAACATAAACCTTTCACATGAATTATGTCACTTCATAAGAGGTCAGGGGGCCAATGTGTCTTCATGTTTGGAAACACGGCTTACGATTCTGACAAAATTTAAAACAATTCCATGGCAAAATGGACATAAACGACACTGAGTTTTCAATTTGCTTCTTTTTTGTTTGTCTGTTTTGAGTTGCTCTTAAAATATGTAAATCAGCAGCTCGGGTGTGGTGGCGCACGCCTTTAATCCCAGCACTCAGGAGGCAGAGGTAGGTGGATTGCCATGAGTTCAAGGCCACCCTGAGACTATAGAATGAATTCCAGGTCAGCCTGCACTAGAGCGAGACCCTACCTCGAAAAACCAAAAAAAAAAAAAAAAAAAAAAAATACATAAGTCAGCAAACAGGTATGCATCAAGGTGAGACAACAGAAAATGGGTTCTTTTATTCCTTTTTTTTAAGGTTAACATTTGTATTCTAGCCTCCAGGAGCTTTTGCCTTTGAGAGCAATTTTAAATATGACTTTTGTTTCATTAAAGAAGAAATACTTAGCTGGGCATGGCCATATACAGCTGTAATCCCAGCACGCCCGAAGCAGAGGATCGCTGTGAGTTTGAGGCCAGAGTGACTCAGGAGACTGTTACAGAGTGTGCTCCAATCAGCCTGGGCTGAGAAAGACAAAACAAACCAAAACCCTGCACTTCATGGGGTTTGCTGGTACAAACCTGTAATCTCAGCACTTGACTGCTTGAGGCACGAGGATTCTGAGTTCTAGGCCTGCTTGTACTACATGGCTAAGTCTTGTCTCAAAGAACTTGAAAAAAAAGAAAGGGGGGAAGAAGAGAGGTAGGGAGGAAGAAAGAGAAGGAAAACGGAAAGAAGGGAGGAAGGAAGGGAGAAAAAGAAAGGAAAAGAGAAGCATAAAGAGAAAAGCAAAGAAAGCAGAAAGGAAAGAAAGAACAATGGGAAGGGGAGAGGAAAAAGGAAAGAAAGGAAAGGACTTTGTGGACAATAAGAACTATCCCTGAGGGTCTTGTGATCTCGGTACTTGACTCACTGTGAAGTCTTAAACAAGTTATTTAACTTCTTTGAGTTCTGCTCTCTCTGTGTGTGTGTGTGTGTGTGTGTGTGTGTGTGTGTGTGTGTGTGTGTGTTTAATCTGGAAAGGGAAACTTTCCAGGTGGTGGGAAGCACATGCAATAAAGCACGTGTAGCTTTTAGTGGGTGGTCAGCGTTCATTCCACAGTAAGTTCAAGAAACAATTATTTCTTGAGATAGCTCAGAATCACAGGACAGTATCAAGACTGAGTGATAGACTGGGACCGAAAAAATGAAAGTTTAAAAAAGCAATGCCATGAGTGCTTGCCAGATCTAGCAGATAAAAGCACCCACTGCACAGGGAAATTTGAATTTCACATACACAACAAACAAATCTTGGTGTATTCCATACAATAAGTATTAAAGTGTATGTCCCAAATATGGGATAAAATCCTTTGTGAAAGTCCGCGGTTAACTGGGATTCAGATTTAACCAAGGGTCCTGCATTTGACCTGACATTCACAGCCATGAGAGCTGAGGTCAGAATCACAAGTGCAAATCTTATTACTAGCTCTGTGTCTCTGTCCCCGCTTCCCCAGCACTGGGAGTTCAGGTGCGTGTCTCTGTGCTCGGCTCCTTTCCTGCCTGCACGCTGGGATCCAAACTCAGGCACAGCAAGTACTTGATGACTAAGCCATCTCTCCAGCCTCCACAAAAGCCATTTTCCTCCTTGTCCTCAGGCTGAGAGGCAAAGTCCTGTGTCAAAGTCTCTCTTTAGAGCCAGCTGTGCCCAGCTCCAAACAGTGGCACGCTTCCTCTCAATTACAGCCACTTGTTTGTGGGGGAGATGCTGTCCCAGGATGCCCCTAGGGATGACCCCTGAGGACTCTGAGGTGGACACACATGTCCCAGGTTCCAGATGCTGACAAAGTGAAATGAACCATGTCTGTGGTGGTGGGATTGTTCTTCTCCTCCTCCTTCTCTTTCTCCCTCTTCTTGGGGAGAGTGCAAATGAAGTCCTCCTCTACCACAAATGATACAGTGGAGTTTTCCTCATTTGGGGAAATCACAGGGGTCAGCACATCCGAAGTGTAATGGATAAGCCTCACCTTGGGAAACCACCTTCGGGATCCTGGTATCTCCCCTGCCAGGTAAGTATTTAACTGTGTTATTCTTCCTGCCTGCTCTCTAAGGTGAGGACTGGATTGTGATCTAGTGAAGTACAATCAATTCAAAGATTACTGTGGGCCAGGGCAGGGTCCCAAGCACTGAGGCCACTTTGGTGAGCCCTTGGCTTGACCACACTCTACCTGTGTGGCCCAGGATAATTTGCTTAACCTCCCTGATCCATAGTGTGCAAGATCAACCTGATAAAGTTGTTGGTTCCCTCCCAGAAAGCATGATTTTAGTAGTCTTTTCCATGACTCTAGTATGCATGAAGTGACTACTGACCTTTTTACTTTATTAATTTTATTTTATTCTTTTTGTTTTTCGAGGTAGGGTCCCACTCTAACCCAGGCTGACCTGGAACTCCTTATGTTGTCTCAGGGTGGCCTCGAACTCATGAGGATCCTCCTACCTCTGCCTCCCAAGGGCTGGGATTTAAGGTAGGCAATACATAAATAAATACCCTCTAGTGAAGCCCTCAATTACTTCAGGTGAGCCTGGTGTGGCTACATCTGTGTGCTTATTTCTTCATTTGCAGATATGAAAGGCACTGACTATCGGAGAGGAAGTCAACAAACACGAAAAGTCTGACTACCACTGATTCAAAGCATCTGTGGCCCTTATTTTTGACTCCGTCTATAATGGAGTAGAGAGCTCATATGCAGAGGCTGCCAAATAAAAAACATCCCAGGGCTGAAAAGATGGCTTAGCGGTTAAGACATTTTGTCTGCAATGCAGAAGGACCCGAGTTTGATTCCCCAGTGCCCATATAAAGCCAGATGCACAACAGGGCGTATGTGTCTGGAGTTTGTTTGCAGTGGATGGAGGCCTTGGCATGCCCATTCTCTCTCTCTCTCTCTCTCTCTCTCATAAATAAAACATTTTAAAAAAAGGCATGCACTACCATGCCCAGTACCCAGCTATTTAAAAAAAAAAATCTCAAAGTTGCTCCAGTCTCCTCAGGTGCTCGTCAGAGCTGGTGGTAAGGAGCCAAGGACCCCCAGCCAGTGAACTGACGCTGCGCATGTAGTCTCTCAGAGCAGGAATGATACCTGCCCTGTGGTTCCTGCCTGCAGCTTCTTTCAAGTGGCAAATGGAAATAGAAATGAAAAGCTTCAACAAGAAGA
Source organism: Zapus hudsonius (assembly GCA_004024765.1). Classification (NCBI taxonomy): domain Eukaryota; kingdom Metazoa; phylum Chordata; class Mammalia; order Rodentia; family Dipodidae; genus Zapus; species Zapus hudsonius. Next base: position 9,993 of record PVHP010036065.1, on the reverse strand, counting down.
GTCAGAGTCCAGGAAAGCTACAGAGAGGCAGAGAGATGGAGCTCTCCTGACTGCAGAAAGAAGAGATTGAGTTGTGAGGGATTCAGAGGGTCTCAAAAACCTACCTTCCCAAAATCTTACCAAAAAGACCCTGGGGAAAGCATCTAACAGTTTACCTAGGAGAGAGGAAATGGCACAGGTGCTTCAGCTTTGCTCAGGGGAAAAAAAAAACTAATAAATGTGTCCAAGTGTGTGTGTGTGTGTGTGTGTGTGTGTGTGTGTGTGAGAGAGAGAGAGAGAGAGAGAGAGAGAGAGAGAGAGAAAGAGAGAGCACCATTCAAAGTCAATTGAGAAGAGGAAAAAGTAAATAAAAAAGATCAAAGATGCACGTGTATTTACAGTGCTTTTTTATATCCTTATTAAATATAAATCATGAAAGAAGTATTTAAAAATATATATTTATAAATTAATTTTGATCAGGTTTATGGCCAAATCTGGGTTGATCCACTAAAATGGTGGTAACTGCCATTGTTGACTATGTACAAAGTCAGGTCACTAGGCAGCCTTCTTGAGAACTCGCAGCCCTACTGAACTCTTGCTCTGCCCTCACCAACATCAGTAAGACAAATCCAGGTAAGCCGGGACCTAGCAGGTTGAGTGCTTTAATCAGTAGACACTTCCGCCCCTGGTGGTGATGTGCCAGAATTGCAGGGATAGGGCTTCATTTGCAATGTATATGCATACAAAACCTGCTGGTATACTTGGCCTTGTGCTAAATTGTCACTGCAAAGAACTGGGACTAAATACTGCAAATAAAGATTCAAGTGGTTTGCATACTTGATCCCAGACAATATCAACTTCCAATCCTTTCCTGCTATTTTAAGCAATCTCATGAAACCCTCCCAGATGTCTGAGGCCACACAAACGCAGGCTAAGAGCCAAGCCAGTATCCTCACACTACAACATGTAGGGAAACTTGATGACAGAACAGAGACAGATGGTCTGCGTTGGGGAGCACAGCTCTCTTACAGCCAGCCTACCTTACCCTGTTTTCATGTTTTCTCCTAAACTCTTCTAGGTTTCATTTTGGTTTTCATGTAGACCACATTGTCAGCTAGATCCAGAAGCTCCAACGTAAGCAAGGTACTGGGCAGGACAACATGTGATGATGTAAATAGTGTGCAGAGAGAAACCCCACACACACTGACCGCAAATGGCTCAGGAACATACAAGTGATGGTCTTCTTACTATCTCTACCACGAAAAACACTGCTGCACTAAAAAAGAATTAATTAGGAACTGAATAAATGAGGCTGTGATTTTCAGCATGCACAAACAGCACTTGAGCCTAAGCCTTCCAAGGAACGCTGTAGTTCTATAAAAACTGGGAGAATGCTGAGGTTTGGAGAGGCTGTCTCTTCAAAAAAAATTTTTTTTTAAATGTGTCGTATTTTAGAGAAAGAAGCAGCCTTAAAAACTGGTGCAGCCCACATAGGAAGCCACACAATGGCAGAGCTTTGAACTTGCTCAGCCTCTGTTATTTTCCAAGTTAACGCACTGGCGGTCTGGCCTGAATGGATGGAGTCAATAGGGAGAAAATAAACAGAGCATTTCCCGAGCTCACCCAGCAACTGCACCAACCGTCTGCTTACTATTACAGGGCTTTAACACGTCATGATCATGCTCACAGTGAAGAAGTGAAGACACTTTGGACCAAGAATGCATGACTAAGTTTAGCCACTTGTGCAAATCTGGTCATGAAAATTTCCAACAGCTTTTACAGATTCGAGTTCTGGAAACTACTTAGGGACCAGCAGCAGATAACTGAGAAATCTCGCTTCTCCTTGCCTCTGCCTGTGGATGTCTAGTGAGTTTCTGACCATCGCATTTTGCTCACGTAAGTCAGCACCCTTATGGGAGCTATCTGTAGCCACAGTCACACATACGCAGGTAAAGCCAAGGATACTGATTGTGGGTCATGAGCAAGCCTCGCCATAGAGTGAGGGAGGTGAGCGAAGTCTGAGGATATTCTACATGGCTCCCATCACGGAGCCCCGGTCATCAAATGCTAAGGAAGACAGGTGGATACAGAGGCTCATTGCCATGAGGTAAAACAGCACACTATGGCCAGTGGGCCAGCTACAACCCACAACTCGTTACTATAAATAAAGTTTTATTGAAACACAGTGATCCATTCATTTATATATTGCCTGTGTTGCTTTCGTTAAAAAGGTAGGGTTGACAAGCTGCTCTCTTGTTTAAAGAAACTGCTTTATTTTATAGAAGGCAGAGAAAACGGAGGAAAACCAAGATTCATCGATAAGACAAAAAGATAGCCTACTGCCCACCACAAGGCATGTCACCTCTACCTCATCTGCCAGGGCTCAGGAACAATTGCAGAGAAAGTGGTGACATGAATACTGTTCTTCCTGCCTGACAACCAGTTCCAGGGCAATGGTGACAGATACAGTAATCAATCAAAACTATCAAAACAGAGATCCAGAAGCTACAGAGAACTCAATACTAAATCAGACTGCCAACAGGCCTGCCATGGCTCAGGGAACACTGCGTAAGAGGGAGTAGAAAGATTGTGAGAGCAATGGTGTGTGTAGGAATCCCCGGATGCATGGTCTGTGCTCCCTCCCCTAACCCACTGGGCATGACTGAGACCTTCATGATCCCACAGTGCGTACCATAACCCCACTGAGCAGGATCCCCAGGGTAACAGGAGCCGGGGTTAGGGGATAAAAGAGTATAACCCATTAGAGTTCATATAAAATAAAATAAAAAATTAAAAGAAAAGGTAGGGCTGAATTGTGAACATCTACACTGCAAAGCTGGAAATATTTACTATATGGCACTTTATGAGATGGCTTGCTATCCCTTTGTAGAGCTATATGATGATCTCAATGTATAGCTACATGTATGAACAGTGAGATGCCGAAGGTTCGCCGTATTTGAAATTTAATTTATGACATATAGGAAATTACATTCTCGGGAAGTTTGCCAGGAAAAGACATTAGGCTTAAAAAAAAATCAAAATACTATATTTATAGGTATAGCTTAATATTTTTTAGGTTTTTAACCTAAATTTATAAATGTGCTGAAACACGATTCTAGAACTAGTCAGAACTGCTAAATTTATCAGGTTAATAAATAGAATAATGAGATCTTTAACTTGGACTTAAAAGCTTAGAGTAGAGCTAGGATTTCATGTGAATAAAATGAATTTTAATTTCAAAGGTCTGGCTAAGTCTCTCTGGTCTTTCCTCTGCCTACGAAGGTGAGAAGGCATGGGGTGAGAATGTCCCTTTGCAGATCTCGATCCCTTATCTCCTGCCTTCTGCACACTTGCAGGGTCAGTACTAAATCCAATGAACGTGCTGGAGGACCAAGTTTAAGTGCACACTGTCATTACTGACACATTTATACCCAAACTTGGTGGCTTATCCCAGCTCAGAAACCTTTTGATAACAAAATTACTCAAGGTCAGAGGAACTTCTATTCAAAAAAAAAAAAAAAAGCCTTAAGAAATGGCAGCAGTGTAAGAGTTAATTTAAAATATAAAGCAAACACTTGGACTTGGAAGGTTAAGGCAGAAGAATACTAAGAGTGTAGGACAGCCTGGGCCACCTAGTCTCAAATAAAGCCAACAAAACAGTATCAAACAAATAACCAGAGTAAGTCTATAAATACACACAGGATGGTTATGTCTCTTGGTTATCTCATAGAACATTTGTATGTCATGAAGCCACTCCTCTGGATCTAGTAACAACCTGCTGCTTAGGAACAAATCCTAGGCCCCTACCTGCTTGCCTGACTTTAGGCAGATCCCTAGACCTCAGTGGTGTCAGTCCTAAACCAGCTGTAATGGACCCAACTGTACTGGTTAGTGCCAGGGTCAGCAGGCTCTACAGGTACTCGGCATGCTGCCTGGCATCTCAGCTATAGAGCTGTGACCACAACCATTCTAGAAAACTGCAAGGCTGAAATAACATGTATTCATAGAACTCGTTGACACTGTATTTCTTGTGTTGGCTCTACTCTTACAGGCTATATCTTGAACTTGGCCTTCCATCAGAATCTCCTGAGTGGCTTCTTGGCACACAGTACACTCCACCCCTGGAGACTCTCATTAAGGAGGTTTAGGGTGATGGAGACACTCTGGTCTGGAGACACCCTTTGAGAAACTCCTGGTCTAACTTATGCAACCCTAGAAAGAGTCACTGTACGCCCCTTTCAACGGTGGATCTGATACATACGTGTGGACATGAAAATGTTTGGCATCTGATTCATGCCCCATGGGTGGCTTTGTGTTCTGTTATGTGATGCTGTGACATTATGATTACTATGCCCTCATTCAACCTGGTGCTTGAGTCTCTTAGCTGACAACTTGGCCCCTTATTCCATTGCCCCTCCAGATTAGAAAACAATGGCTTCTTTCCTGCTACGACCTTGGCTGCTTTCCACAAAAACTCTGCCTTCCCAGCCTAGCTCTGCCCTCTCTGATGAAGTCCCTTGAACCTTCCTTGGCAGCCAACAGCCTCCCAGGTGGATCTGCATGTTACTATCTGATGAAGTCAGCTAAACCCCCATCCCCATGACCTACCTCTATCCTGAAAGACAAGCAACTCTGCTGAAAACAAAGGCATCCACGCGCCCCTGATCACCTCATAGAGATGCAGCAGATGTGACAGGATGGGCAGAAACTCTTTCATTGACTCTGATTTCCTATTTCCTGCTTGTAAAATAAGAGAGAAACAAGCAAGAACTTAAAGGGAGTAAGCACATTGGAGCAGGGGGCTTTGTTTCTCCAGAACCTGGGACATATGAATATCTGTGGATATAACTACTATCATACTAACACTGTAGGAATAATAAAACGGAACCAATACTGGCAGGGCTTTCAAAGCTTAGCAGTAGTTTGACAACAAATATTCATATTTCATCTGAAACTTATGAAACCTTTGCCTATAATCCCATGAGCACCAACATGGTAAATGAAAGTAGCAGGCAGTCTACATTAATAATATTTGGTCTCATATTGGAAGAACATTTGAAAGATGAAGCTCGCTTTATCTACGCCCTGTCTTTATGGTTCTGGTATTGGAACAGACTGAAACTGCTAAGATTGACTGGGAAATATTAATAGATTTTTATTAATTTACAGGAAACTGAAGGGCCCCTCAAGTAGGCCATTCAGAAACAGCAAGGAGTCGGTGCTATGAGGAGGAGAAGGTGGGGTGACTTGGGGCTCCAATCAGGGCTGTAAAAAGTGTCTTCAGCCAGCTAGAAGAGTAAATATTCTAATAAAGCATTCTTATGAGAAAAAGCAATCTGTTCTCATATGAATTCTGCCATATACTCCCATCTTTCCATGGTCTAGAAGGCCACACCAGTAATTTCCAGTACTTACACAGGCACGCGGATGACTTTTGCTGACTAATGGGAACAAATGGGTTGGATTTACTGTTTTTCTAATGTTCAATATATACATCATGCTTGCTGCTACGGGAAGCAAAGTGGAATTTATGGGTTTGCACTGACTTTCCAATGGATACAGGAGCAAAGCCCCAGAAGGAAGACCGACATGCTGTCTTAGGTTTTTCTGCGAAGGCGTTTTGGTCTTGACTAAGTGTGGGCATTGTTTGAGGTCAGGGAGGAAAGCCGATCCTCAGGAGCATGCAGCTCTTGTGTGGCGTCTATGCAAAAGCCAGAATTGTCTTGTTTTTGGAACCTCATGGGTCACTTTGGTCAACAGCTCAGTGAGGGAAGGGACCGGTGACTGGGACCCGGGGCTTTCAGACTGCTCAATTATTCACAGACTTAGACATTCTCCCCTGCTACTCATGACCCCTCTTGCCAGTTGATGCCCGCTATTTACTCTTTAGGTTACAGTATGCTCGTGAGGATTTTATGTGTTTGAACCTAATTTGGATTGGCCTCCTGCTTAAGCCATTCCCCTCACCCCTTCCCTTACCCCTCATTCATAACATCTCACTTTTTTCTATAAGTCTGCATAAAGAAAACAGTTATCCTGATTAAGGACACTTGGGCCAGGAAGACCAGGCTGAGTACTAGGATATACAGGATCCCTTGCCACAAGGACTAATACAGACAGCCCACGGAGGAGGATATCCAACTGATCAGGGATGGGGAGGGGGGGAATTGGGGAATTCAGGATAACAACGCATTGTTTGCCCACTAAATAATGTAACTAATTATGGACAATAAATATATATTTTTTTTAAAAAAGCCAGAACGACGACTTCTGTGGCTTGTGCACAGGGTTACACTGTCCACAGGTTTTTGAGGTCCATTTGACCCCAGCCCTGATACACAACTTTCTCATTTCGAGGTTGTCTTTCAATCATGATGGTTTTATGCAGGGTTGCCTCCTTCCAACTAAGAAGAGTATATTAATCTCATATCCACAAACTCCATGGAGCTCTTTTTTTCTATATGATTTCATTTTTGAGTGTCTCAAACTCCATATGGAAAGAGAAGGCATGTAGAGCTTTGTTAATCATTTTCAGAGGTGAGACAGAATGGAATTACATCTCTTACATAAGCACCAAGCAACCCTGGGGCTTCTGACCTCTGGGGCTAGATACTTCTTGAGACTGGGAACTGTCCAGTGCATTACAGAATAGGCACCCACAAATGCCTACCACTGCCCTGCCATTCATGCTACAATCAAACCTGTTTCCAAATACTGCCAAATACGGCCCTAAAGCAACACTCACCTCAAACACAGCTCTGTTACTAACTGGTTCTGGGCATATTTCAAGCAAAGATGGGTATTTCTATTGTAGTGTGTATGGATCACAACCATTTCAGGTCACTCTAGGAATTGGGCTTGGTGGAACATGCCTTTAGTGGTAGGTAAGGTAGGAAGATTATGAGTTTGAAGTCAGCCTGGGGTTACAGAATTCCAGGTCAGCCTGGGCTAAAGTGAGACCCTACCTCAAAACAAATAAAAAGGAGGAGGAAGAGGAAAAGGAGGAGGAGAATGCAGAGGCTGGGGAGATGCCTCAGCGGTTAAAGGCATTTGCTTGCAAAGCCTGCCAACCCAGCTTCGAACCCTCAGTACCTACATAAAGCCAGATGCACAAAGTGGTCCATGTGTCTGAAGTTTGTTTGCAGTGACAAAAGTCTTCAGCATACCCACATATTCTTTCTCCTTGCAATAAATAAATAAAAATATTTAAAATGACTCTATTTAAAACAAGAAGCTGGAAATCGGACTGAAGAACATAAGTTCACTGACAAAGCAGGAGGCATAATTTTGCGACAGAAGGAAACAAAGAAAATTTAACAGCATACAGTGAGACTTGGATGGACACGACAAGGAAGATGGTACTGAAACCTAATCAAAAGCCTATGGCTGGGCTGGAGAGATGGCTCAGCAGTTAAGGCACTTGCCTCCAGAGCCTAAGCTAATGACCAGGGTTCAATTCCCCAGTACCCGTGTAAAGCCAGATGCACAAAGTGGTGCATGCATCTGGAGTTCATTTGCAGTGGTTGGAGACCCTGGCACTCATTCATATTCTCAGTCTCTCTCTCCTTGCAAATAAAATAAATAAAATATTATATATTATATCCTATGGCTATAATTATATTATATATAATATTCTATATTATATCCTATAGCTGAGGAGGTCATAAGACCTACAGCCTACTACTGTTGTCTGGCTAAATGAATATATTATGCCCACCAAACTGCCTTCTAAATACATGTATGCTTATATATTAATGTTATTCTCTCTTTGGGTTAGAAAAGCTTCTCATTTCACATGACAGTGACCAGTATAGTGACTCAAAATTCACCAAAGTTCTGAGAAGTGATCATGGAATGGTCAACTCTAAGTGAAACGTCTCTATCACGCTCTCAAAGGCTCAGGGACCATTATGGAAGAGGTGGCAGAAAGAATGTAAAAGCCAAAGGACGAGGGGAAGTACTTTCAAATGACACACAGTGGCCATGATATTCACGAGCTCCCAGGGATTCTGTGAAGGGGGCATAATGGAGGAGGGAAAAGAGAGGAAAGTGGGAGGGGATTATGATCATGGTACAATGTTTATATGTCTGGAAGCTGTCAATAAAAAGTTTAAAAATTCAAAAGTTAAAAAAAGCATGTATTGATTTCCCTTGACTCTAATAAAACTCTGGCCCTGGCACTCCACTGGGGGAAGAAGACTTGGGAACACTCAGACTCCAGGTGAAACATGTAGTCAAGACTCTCCTTGCTTCCCGTGGATGATAACTAACATATGTGTAGGGCTCTAGTGACATTTTCATTTCTCTGACTCATTGTGTCAATTGTGAGTTTAGTAAACATGGAGTCAGGGGTGAGGCTGGTGGCTGTGAGGTGAGAGAGCAGCTGCTCTGGCTGAAGGCACTGCTCCTGAGAGGGGCTTAGATGTTTCCCAACCCAGAGGCGAGCACTGAAGGTCAGAGGCAGCTCACGGGCAATAGGTTTCCCAGTAAAGGAACTCTAGTGTGTTCCCCAGTAAGGTGAAGAATTGGTTAAAAAAAATCTCTTTAGTGGGGTTTTTTTTTTTTGGGGGGGGGGCTTTTTTTAAGTGAGGACTCTTAAGAAAGTCATAGCTTTTCCCAGTTCGTTTATGAAAGCTCTCAAGGATTCTAAAATTCTTGGAAGATAAAAGTCATTTTCCCTCCGTTCACTATGATTAAGAGAAGCATCTGGGGCTGGAGAGATGGCTCAGCACTTAAGGCACTTGCCTGCAAAGCATAATGACCAGCATTCAATTCCCCAGTACTTACTTAAAGCCAGATACACAAGGTGGCACATACATCTGGAGTTTGTTTGCAGCACCTGGATGCCCTGGTGTACCCATTCTTATGTCTCTCTCTCTCTGTCTCTCTCTCTCTCTGTCTCTCTCTCTTTCTCTCTCTCTCTTTCTCTCTCTCTCTCTCTCTGCTTGCAAATAAACAAATGAAAATTTAAATAAGAGTCTATGTGGGCTGTATGTGTCCCAAGATGGCTATGAAAGCACCTCAACACACTTGTACAGGACATCATGTCCCAGTGTTACAAGGTTGGACACACCGGAAGAAGTTGAAGTCAGCCAAGTCTAGAATTCAAGTTCAGCCATACTGTCTTCCTGCATGTGTGTTTCCTACTCTGTAAGTGGAGAGTCATGCCCAGCTCAGCTCTCTCACTGGGGCTGGCTGAAAGGATGCAGAGAGAACGCTTATAGACTCCCAGGTCTTTGTCATGTGATAAAGCTGCCTTTTCCAGGGAGAGTTTTCCAGCTCTTCTCAGTCCAGATAGACAGGACTGAGAGCAAGGCATGGCCTCTGCCTCCCAGGCAGTGTGAAGTCTGCAATTACAAACTACAGAAGCACAGCAGGAATTCCAGACCTGGGAAGACGTTTATTCCCTCGTTGTACAAACATCAGGGGAAGCACAACGCTTTTGCTTTCATGAACTTCCAACGCAATAAAGACTTGTATTCAAAGCACTCTTACTTTCAAAAAGAAGTCATTAATACTTTTTATGAAGTCATAAACTATTAGTGAAGATGTATCGAGTATGTCAGCTCAGCGGGGACCATCAAAGGGGGTCTAGGAACAGTGTTGGACACAGAGACTGGGGCCAGGCTTTTACAAACGGATGATGACTACAGAAACCCGAACACAAAGGCTTCCGCCACCTGCGACATTGGAAAATCCCTGGGTACCGATGCAGGGCTGAGATAGCGTCAAACCATCCTGGACAAGCTGACAGGCGCTCTGCAAGCATGCACGTGGGCAGTACAGAATCACTGGGAGCATTGAGATAATGCAGGGACTGGAGGGTAGTTTATTCACACATGCATCCAAGCTAGCACGAGGAAATGCAGAGACAGATGGACAAAGAACCAGGCCAGGAGTGTCCTTTTGTGGAAGGCTGTGAGTGTGCCCTATAAGCATTCTGTTACTGCTAAATGCTTTTACAGCTCCATTCAACAAATGCTTTATTTACTTATTTATTGTGTGTGTGTGTGT
>PVHP010036064.1:0-18125 GCA_004024765.1 Zapus hudsonius | reverse complement strand
AGCCTTGTCTTGTTCCTGAATTGAGTGGGAACTCCTTGAGTCGTTCCCCATTGAGAATGATCTGTGCTTTAGGAGATTTGTAAATTGACTTTATTAAATTGAGAAATAGGCCATCTATGCCTATTCTTTCGAGAGCTTTGAACATGAAGGGGTGTTGAATTTTGTCAAAGGCCTTCTCCGCATCTATTGAGATAACCATCTGGTTTTTGTGTTTGAGCCAATTAATGTGGTGTATCACATTTATCGACTTGCGTATGTTGAACCATCCCTGCATCTCTGGGATAAAGCCAACTTGGTCAGGGTGGATAATATTTTTTAAATTAGCATTGTATCCGGTTTTCTAGGACTTTGTTCAGGATTTCTGCATCTAAGTTCATCAGAGATATGGGTCTATCTATTTTTGCATCTAAGTTCATCAGAGATATGGGAACCCGCGGCGGTTTTGAAGCTGAGGAGCGGCTGGGCGGCCCCAAACTTGGGCCTGTATTGCAGACAGACCCCCAAACTCCGTGGAGAGACATTCTTTCCCCTCTCAGAAGGTGGAGGGGACCGCCTCTGAGGACCGGCTGCTCCCACAGGGAAGCCTCTCAGTTGGTGCCAAGTACCAGGAATCTGCCATGATGGGATAAAGGTGGAGCCTGAGGTGCAGAGGAAGGGCACAGCTGCTGGCTCCCCTGCAGAGCTGAGAGCTGCCGGGAACCTGCAGAGGTTCTGAAGCTGAGGCGAGGCTGGGCGGCCCCAGACCTCCCCTCTCAGAAGGTGGGGAAGACCGCCTCTGAGGACCGGCAGCACCCGCGGGAAAGCCTCTCAACTGGCGCCAGGGATCTGAACCCGTGCGAGGGGACAGAGGCTTGCGCCCTGGGTGCACTAAGTGCAGCCCGTTCTGTGCTCCCCTGCAGAGCGGAGAGCTGCAGGGAACCGCGGCGGTTTTGAAGCTGAGGAGCGGCTGGGCGGCCCCAAACTTGGGCCTGTATTGCAGACATACCCCAAACCTCCGTGGCCCAGCCCACCCTGTGTTCTCCTTGCAGAGCTGAGATCTGCTGGGGAACCCTGCTGTGGACCCCAAGCCGATGCCGAGGAGAGGCCGGGTGCCCGGGTCTCAGTCCTGCAATGAAACCTCCGCGGAGAGCCTGGAATCCACCCCGGGGGATAATGGCGGGAGCCAGTGGGGGGGGAGGGCTCGGCCCTCTGCTCCACAGGGGAGCAGAGAGCTGCTCGCGAACCCCGTCTGCTGCAGCCCAGGGGTTGGGGAGGGAGGGAGAGTCCGAACTCGGGTTCGGCCGGTGTCCAAAGCCTGGATACCAGTTGAGGGGGTCAAACCTTTCCGGAGAGTCCTGGCGACGTTGTTACTCGGTCACCATCTTGCTCCGCCCTCTAAAACTCAAACATTTATCCTTACTACAATCAATCAAATTCCCAAAATTTCTTTCCTTACATACAAAATGGAAGCCAGGGAGTCAAGAACTTTCTGGCTGTTTTACCTCACTACCAAACTGTTGTACTTGGCTTTCTTGCTGCTGCAACAAAGAACCCGACCAAAGGTAGTTGATGTGTGGAATGGGTTTATTTTGGCTTACATATTTGAGGGGAAGTTCTATCATGGCAAGGAAAATGGGGCATGAGCAGAGGCTGAACATCACCTCTGACACAGCACTACAAACAGTGGAAGGAAGGTGTGCCAAACACTGGCAAGGGGAAGCTGGATATAACCACCAGAAGCCCACCCCCAACAACACATGCCCAGCAAGGTTCCAATTCTAAAACTGTCATCACCTGGGGATCAAGCATTCATAACATATTAAGTTTATGGGGGACATATGAATCAAACCATTATGCATCCATTTTATATTAGTTGTACAAATTTTAAAGTAACAGTAACAACCATGTATTATAACCAATGACTTTATTTCCCTGTTAATATGTATCTGTTAAATTAAGAACAATCAGATATGAAAACTATTTAATGATTTATATTGTGTGCACTTTTCCTGCTTAGATATTGTCCAGAGAGCTTAAGATTATTATTAATTTTCTCAAATTTTTGAATTTAGTACATATAACAACATTCTTAGCTAACATTGTGTAATTTAAAACTTAGGTTAACACATTAACACTTCAATATAATACATAAGATCAAACTTTAAAAATTATTAAAATTTCACTTATGTCAATTCATTATTATATTTTAGCCAATTATCACTATTAATTGAAACAATACTGATAACATATACACTTTCTGAATTAAAATAAAAAATTAAACATTTTGGATGTTTATGAATTAAACTTGTCACATATTAATTAGAACATTATATTTTCATTGCTTTCACACAGTGATAAAATCAGGGATAAGTCAAAAAGTTGTTATTAAACTAAAACTAAATCACTCTGATTTCCAGGGCATCATTGATTTACTTTGAATGTAGATTAAACATTTTCTAATACAATTCATAAAAGTCTTTGCTGTTTAACTGATCTCAAGTCTCTAAATGATTCACTTTTCCATTTTTTCTGTTATTTAGAAACCTAGAGTACGCTCCATATCTACAGTTAATATTTTTTATCTAGTTCCTATTATAATAAGGATAGACATCAGGAGCCAACATATTTAGCAAAACAAAATACAAGCACTTCATGTTCCTTTTCATTCAGGAACCCTTCACTCTTATTGTGTTACAAACCTATTCCTAGAGTGTTCACAATTTGAGAAAACAGTTTTTTTTAAAACAATTGGCCTTTATCATTTGCCAAAAGTTAGGAAAAATGAAGAGAGAAGTTAACAAAACTCACCCTATCACCAAAAAAATCTTAATATTATTACTTTGTGTGTATAAAAGTTGCATTATAAACAGGAAATCAGAGGATGGGAGATATCTCTGTGGGTAGCCATACTTGCAATGCATCCATGAGGGCTTGACAGGACCTGAGAGGACCTGAGAGGGTCTGATCCAAAATCATGAGCCAGCATGAATTTGAACCCCATCACCCACATAAAAAGCCAAGCATGGCCATGCATACCTTATTCCAATCCCTGTGAGAACGTAAGCCAGTTTCATTCCCAACCATTGGACAATGAAGCAAAATCGTGGCCTATCCTGTGCACTGGTTGAGTGATGTGCTATTGTCTTACCTTGCATGTAGCTAAGAAGAGGACACAGGAAACATACTTTGGATTTTAGTCTCAAAGCCATGAAAGGAATGGAAAAAATTCAGGGTGACTACAGATCTGTGGATGCTGACTCGCAAGAGATTACAGGTAGAAGCATATGATAGTACATGTAAGTTCTTCAAGAAGCTAAGGTCAAACCATTTAGAGAATTTAAGATACCAAAAAGGAGAGAGGGGGAGATGAAGTAAAAATCAGGAGAGCAAATGAATGGACCTATAGAAGAACCAAGCCTAGAAAGGACTGAGAAGAATGTGGTTCTCCCTCTGAATGAATGCCAAGGCTCAGGCCATCTGAGATGCAGAGGCTTGAAGATCTTGAGTGATGTGGCAGTCTGAATGCAAGCAAGTACCTTTAGCCACTGAGCCATCTCTCCAGCTCCTAGTTTGCATGAGAAATACATCTACATATTTTCATGTGTTTGTGATTAACCCTCTTACTCAATCTCTAGCAGGTAGACCTTTGCTTGAAGAGCTGTGTCATTGGGGGCAGGCCTTGGGCTTTTACAGTCCAGCCCAGCTTGCCAGCATTAGCTAGCACACTCTTGTAGCTTTTTCTCTGCTGACATGATGTCTTGGCTCTATTCACAGCCATGCTTTCTCTACTATGGTGAAATTCTCACTCAACAAAGTAAGGTGAAATCAACCTTTTCTTTCCACAAGCTTCTTTTTGGGTGTTTTGTCTCAACAGCAAGAAAATAATTGCTACATGTGATAATGGAATTTTTCTCATAAAAGTCTGTAATGACAGAGCACATTAGTTTTCAAGTGACCAATTTTCAATAAAGGATAATAATTGCATGCAGAGGACATGTGGCCCTTTAAATCCACAAAGTAAACATTAAGAGACCACCTCTGAAACAAAACATGCATTGGACTTACTAGACAAATACATTTAAAAGCTGATTTATATATATTCAAACAGTTAAAAAGAAGCATGGAAAAAAAACTAAAGGAAATCATTAAATTGACATGAACAAAATGAGTATATTCATAAAGAGAAATAATTTTAAAAGTATCAAACTTTTTTGCAAAATGTAGAATAAATGAATTGAAAAATTCATAAGAATAGCTCAGTAGAAGACTTGAATAGGGAGAAGAGTAAGCCAAGTTGATGATATTTAAAATTTAAAAGTCTGAGAAGAAAAACTTAAAAAGAAAAAAAAAAGCAAACAAAGCCTTCTGCGTTTGTGATACACCATCAAGTAACCAAATGTTTGCTTCACTGAAGGCCCAGGATAAGACAGAAAAAAAATAACCTAACTGAAACATGAGTTGAAGAAATGATGACAGAAAACTTCCCCAATGCAAGAAATTATATGAATGCAAAATTTTAAATGCATTTTAAGTAGGACAAAGCCAAAAAGACTCATACCAAAGCACTCCATAGTAAAAGTGCTAGAACCCAAATACACAGTATTATAAAAATTGCAGCTGAAAAGTGACTCATCAAATGCAAGTCATCCCAACAGATTTATGAGCAGATTCCTCAGAAGACACCTTGCAGGCTGTGAGGCATGGCGATAATATAAATATAAAGTGTATTTTTAAATAAATAAACTGTTGACTGAAAATTCAATGTTTGGCAAAAACGTTATTAAATATTAGAGAAAGTATGACATTTTCAGACCATTAAAAGTCAAAGCATTTCATTACCAACAAACTCACTGTACACGAAATACTAAAATAGAATTCTTTGAGTTGAAAGTTCAGGATACTAGATAGCAACTTGCAATATGAGAATATAAAGTACTCTTGTAAATACATGAGCAAATGTAAAAATAGTAGTCCTTGGCTTATGCATCCATTTTTTATTTATATAGTATTTATAAAACACAGCTACAAATACTATTTATGTTAATTGGTGTCAGAGCCACACACCGATGGGATGAATCTCCAAACCAGGCAGTTATGGGAGGAAGGGATTTATTGAAACTACAGGTACAGGGGAAGTTACATGACAGCAAAAGAAGTTGACCACCTTTCACAGGTCCAAACAGAGGGAGAAACCTATCACCAACAACACACCAACCAGCAAAACAGGCAGTGGGAGGAAAGGAAAATTTTCTCCTCCTTTAAATTGCCTTACAGCAGGTTCTAGCAACCCTATTCCAGATGTGACTACTCCTTAATTCTCTGGAATTTCCTTCGGGCACTGCCCTCCCATGAAGGGATGTTCATTTCTACCTTCTCTGAACTTCTTACATCCTGCCCCCAACTGAGAGGCTGTAAACATCCTCAGAGTCCCACCCAGGATTACTAAAAAAGTCAAGTTGGCAAAAAAAAGTGAGCCATCACAGTTGTCATATAATAAATAAACATATTTTATGGCATTAATAACATATAGTTGGGTTAAAGAAGTCTTAAAGTGATAGTTATTTGTAAAAAAGATTATTTGGTATAATTTAAAAATTTTATATTTTAAGTATATTCTAATTAATTCTTATGATGCCCATAAGTCAAACATCTATAGAAAAATAAAAGGAGAATAAAGAATCTATAACATTTACTTACTATAAAGATAACCATAAATGAAGGAAAGATGGAAGAAATGATGGGCAAAATTGACATAAGACAAAGAAAAATATATTCATTTATAAAAGTAAGTAATTACTGTCTGATTAGTAAAGACTTTAGATATAAATGAGTTATATCTTTTAATACAAAAAACAGAAGGGCAAAGTGGTAGTTTTTAAAAAAATCGGTACCCCAGTGGGTCAGGGGCAGAGAGGAGGGAAACGGGGAAACATTGACAAGATTTGCACATACAATGTATTTACTTATTAATAATAAAGATTTAAAAAACAAAGAAATGTAACAAAAGCCATACACTCCTACATTACCCAAAAATATTCAAGGTCTTACTTAAGATGACTATGAAAATCAGGAGAAAAGATAATTCTTCAAATAGAAATTATTCTGATGTTGTAATCAAATTGTAAGAGTGGTGATGCTCATATCAGTCACAGTAGACAATTCACAACTTATTGCAGGAGATAACATGGGCTTATACAATGCAGAAAGTGTTGTATACATATTTGAAAACATAACTCTTATAGTCATGTATTCACTGACACCACAGCTCCTTAGTACATGAACCAATCATCAACAGAGTTGAAAAGAGTTTTGTTACAAGAAGACTAATTCCACACTTTCAAACCTGGATAGAACAACCTGACGGATGATAGAAAAAGAAATTGAGAATGTAAGCATTGTAAACCAAGTAAACACAATAAAACACACAACAGTAGTTGAATACACATTTTCTCAAGCTCATGCAGAACATTATCCAGTAAAGAACAACAAAGGAAACCCAGAAGGAAGTAGCCATCCTGAAGAAATCTATAAAAACTTGAAGATAACATCAAGGGTGCAGGCAACAGAACCAAGGGCTGGAGTAGGATATGGAAGCCTGAAGCAGAGATTCTCTGCTTACAATTCTAGCTGAGGTCAGTGGTAACCACACTCTCAGGCACACAACAACAGCTAGTCTGGGTAAGGAGCATGGAGGAGAGATCAAGGGCTGGATGCACTATGTGGGTTGATGTGCAGATCAGTGCAGTCTGTGGAAGTTGTAGCTGATGAAGGATGATGAAGGATGATGATGAAGGATGCTATGATTGCCACAGTTTGGACAACATAGGAGCTAAGGACTACTAGATTTGATTCAAGGTTGTAAGCTGCACCATCCTCATCAGTACAAATTGCTACGTGAAACCTCACAGGGAGGGAATCCATCTGAAAGCATTCCCATGTAGAAGAAATACTAGTTGATTCTATGCCATTATTTCACTTGCTATTTTATTTTTAAAAAATATTTTATCTATGTGTTTGGAGGAGAGAGAGAGCGTGAGAGAGAGAGAGAGAGGCAGACAGAGAAAGAATGGGCGTGTCAGGGCCTCTAGTCACTGCAGACAAACTCCAGACACATGCCCCACCTTCTGCATTTGGCTTTTTGTGGGTACTGGGGAATCAAACTTGGATCCATCTGCTTTGCAGGCAAACACCTTAATGGCTAAGCCATCTCTCCAGGCCCTATTTTAGTTTTTAAATCTTCATTTGCACAAGCATCTTTTTATCTGTTTTCTTTCTAACTAGCATACAAAATGATAGATTTCATTATTGTTGTTTTCATATATACTGTTTTTGCTTCTCTTCCACACTTTTTCTCACCTCTCCACTTATTCTATTTCTTCCACAGAAGTCCTGTTTTCGACTTTCATGCTGCATGCATGCTATTATACCCTTCCCCCCTCTTAAAGCCTCTTTAATTACCCTCTAATAGCCCCCTTTCTAGTTTCAAGACCTATACACATGTGCACACCTCATATATCAACATACAGAAAAATTGAAATTTAGTATCTACATGTGTTCTTTCTGCTTAAGATTGCTTTGAGTATCTTAGATCTTCTCTATTTCCACAAGAAGTTTAGGGCTGATCTTCTAGTTCTTTGAAGACTACCAATAGAATTTCAATGGGTATTGTATTGAGTGTGTGATTATTTGTGATAATATAGCCATTTCACAAGAATATTTCAGCCAATTCAGGAGGGTAAAAGGTCTCTCGATTAAGAATATCTTTTTCATTTGTTTTTTTCTTCGGTGTTTTAAAGATTTATTATCAAAGTTTTTCATGCTTTATTCTTCAGTGTTGTAAAGATTTATTATCAAAGGTTTTCACCTCCATGTTTATGTTCATTCTTTTTTGAGGCTTGTTTTGAATGATGTCAATTTCTATTTTTTATCTCAGCAAGTTTGTTTTTGATATAAAGAAAATCTATTGATATTTGTATGTTGATTTTGTAATCTGTAACTTTACTGAAAGTGTTTATCAGATTATAAAGTTTTAATGGGGGAGTTAAAAATATTGAATTATGTCATCTGCAAAGAGAGTCTGACCTTATCTTTTCCTCCTTTATCATCTTTTCCTTCTGATCACTCCTCTAGAACTGATCTTCAAGTGGAACAAAATTTGCAATAAATAAAATATTTGTATTTGGACAAATTGATTAATGATTTTCGGCATTATATATTTTTTTAATTTTTATTTTTTATTAAGCAGAGAGAGAGAGAGAGTGAGAGATGAGAGAGGAGAGAGAGAGATTGCACCAGGGCCACCACCTTGTGGGTCTGGCTTATGTGGGTACTGGGGAATTGAACTTGGGGCCTTAGGCACTGGAGACAGGGACCTTAGGCACTGGAGGCAAGTGCCTTAACCGATAAGCCATCTCTCCAGCAGATTTTGGGCATTTTAGTCAAAGACACCCCTATTAGTTCTTCTAAATCCTAGAATCCATCCAATTTGGATAAAATTAATTAACTCTATAAAATAAGTAACTGAGCGATGTGAAATGCTCCCTAGGGGCTTATGTGTTTGAATACTTGGGCTCCAGGCTAGTAGAGCTAATTTGGAAGGTTGTAGATCCTAGAGAAGGTAGAGTCCCACTGGACAAAGTAAGTCATTGTGTTCAGACCTTGAGGTATTGAAACTGGGTACTGTTTACTTTCTGGTATCTGCTTCCAGACTCAGGATACATTGTCACCAGCTGGCTTACTCCACTGTGCTTTCCCCATCGTGATGGAAGGTATCCCCTCTTAAACTGTAAGCCAAAGCAAATATTTCTTCCCTTTAGTTGTTCCTAAGCAGATATTTGATCACAGAAATAGGTAATGTAACTAATACACTGAGTACTGTATGAAAATGGACAAAGAGCTATGTGAGCAATCCCTGCAGAAGGGAGACATTACACGTATGAGACTTTTAAACATAATAACCCAAAATTTAAAAAAAAATGTTACAGAGTCTTTCCATAGTTATCTCCCAGGAGAAGAACTAAATACAAGCTCAAAACTTCTCTAATTGCATGTCTAGTAATTTTCAAATTTATGATGTATTTATCTTTTATAAACAATCTGAGATATTTGGAAAAATGCTTTTATTTTTCATATTAATTGATATTATGAATATTGTTAATAAAACTCCACAGAAATTGAAATTGTTTGCAAATCATGCATCTGATAAGGGACTGGTATCTTAAATATATAAAGAATTCCTACAACTCCCCTGGGCGTGGTGCCATATGCCTTCAATCCCAGTACTAGGGAGACTAGAAGAAAGGAAATTCTGGCGGACAGCATAACATGGATGAGCCTTGAATATATTATGCTAAGTAGAACAAGCCACCCTATAGAACACACGTTGTATAATTCTATTTTTATGGTGTTCATAATATAGTCAAATTATTATACACAGAAAGTAGAATTGTGATTATAATGGATTAGGAGAGAAAGGGACAGGAAGTTAATATTTAAAGAGTACAGAGTTTTAATAAACTAAGATGAAAAGTTCTGAAGATGTTTTTACACTGATGTAAATGCACTTATGGTCACAAACCCAACAATTACATTGGCTGAAATTTTGAATTCCATGTTACATATATTGTACCACAGTAAAATTATAAAATAATATCAATGGTTAGCAAAGATACCACACTTTGAGAATATTGTTCAAGAAATTTGACGTTTTCCCTTGGATATTGGTATGGTGAAATATCAAATTTTATTCATTTTTCATTAACCAGGTAATAAATTCAGAAATCTGTTAAGGATTGATTTTAACTCTTCTTCTGTATGTATACACTAAACTAACATGAAGGGACTTCTTCCATATCTAGAATTTTGGTTAATAGTCACAGAAAACTAACACTTTTATGCTTTCAGTAAGTTCTCTCTGTTCAATTATTTCATGTCTCAGAGTTGCTTAAGCTCTACATACACAAGATCGAATTTATGACCAGCGACTCCCAGACAATGGCTCACTGTACTAAATTGAATAAAAATCAAAACCTGGCGTATCCCTCTCCTTTACATGCCTTAGCTTAACACAGGTCAAAGGAAACCATTTATTCTGGCTTACATTTCCCCGAGCACCTTTAAATTAATTTCTGTGAGCATTCAACAAATGTCTGACTCACACAAGAGAGCACACAAGGCCGGCAGACAACATTTTTCACATAATCATATTTCCTGAATATATGTGAGCCAGGACATAAGTATTTAACAAATATTTGTTGAATCAATACACTCTTAAGTCTTGAACTGATAGGAAAATGGATAATATGGAAAAAGTTTAAGTGAATGAACTCCCCTCCTTCCTATCGTTATGAATGTGAGTGGTTCCTGAAGAAAATTAGGGGTTACAGTTTGAAATTCACCTTGATTTCATCCCTGTTACTGTATTTAGTATTATTTATTCTTCCATGTTTAACTGAATTTCTTGCACATTCGTACTTGTCTAGTGCATTGATTGGTTCATCCTTTATCTCTTATTAATATGAATCCAAATACACTTCTGTTCTTGGGTGGGGCAATATGAAAAACTTGATGTCCACAAATCAGAGTAGAGGTGAAGGGTGTGGATGAGGGTGAAGGAAGTGGAGAGTCAGTTTCAGAGCTCAAACCCTGCACGTTTAAGTCCTGTTTTTGATATTAGTTTGATTGAATAGAACACTTGAATCTATTTCCACACAAATGTCCCACCTTACTCCAGAGAGACTCACTCTGGAGTAGAGCTGGGGGCTCTGGTTCTTGCTCTGGGATCAGCTGTCATGGGCAGGAACCTCTATCTACTGAGAGTTGCTATTTTTCTGTATGAAGTTGAGCTGAATGGTGGACTGGCAGAAGCAAAGACCCCCATGTTTAAAGAAAAACTGAGGCAGGAGCACGGTTTGGCCTCAGGCCTGAGCAGTCCATTTGGAGCACCTACTTCAGCCATCATCTTTCAGCTTCTGGACGCCCTGAAGTCCCTCATGTCTGTGACTGTCCTTCTTAAACACCAGAACCAGCACGCAGGAGGCGGTCACCCACTGTCACCTGGCTTCCCACCTGGGCTCAGGCCATGCCTGGGCAGGGCAGGGCAGGGCAGGCCATGCCAGGGCAGGGCAGGGCCCCATTGTGAGGTGTCAGGGGCGTGGCCCTCTGTGAGTTGCGGCCTGCGGGCATATAAGGCAGGCCACAGGTTGGGGCAGTACCACCTGGTGCATGCACACTGGCTGGCAGGCAGGCAGGCAGCCGCTCCATTCCCAATTCTGCCTCAGCCTTTCATGTGTCCATCTCTTCGTCCAGCCCTCTGCCTCTTCCAAGACCACAGACCCTGCTGCCTGCCTGAGCAAGTATGACCATCCTCCTCCTCCTGCTGAGCGCCTTGCTGTTTGCCTTCCTCATCTTTGGAATGTACCGTGCCAGAGTACAGGTGCGTGTGTGTGCATGTGCCTGTGTTCGTGTGCTTGTGGGTGCGAGTGCCTGTGCGCCCACAGGGAGCCCTCAGAACAGACTTGGCTTCTGCACTTGCCCCATTCCTATCCGTGACCCATCCACACAGCCCTACAGTAGATCGCTTCACTCACTAGGTGACAGCATGCCCCCCACACCTGCAGACCACAGGCCCCCTGAAAGAGCCACTTCCCCCCAACATGGTCCCACTTTGTGAAAAACAGCCCTCCCCACTTTGTTCCTGTCACTTCTCCCTCCCACCCTTCCCCTCCCCTGCCCTCAGGCAGCTTCCTCTTTGACCCCGCCCTCTAGCATCCACAAATATTTCAGGTCTGATTGTGAGTTTCCTGGTGTTTAAAGTCCCAAGTGAAGTGTTCTTACATAAGGGTCAAAGGAATGGGTGTGGGCTACAGATGGACTTCCCAACAAATACGAGAATATTCAGCTCATTTTCCCATCCAGGCTGTACCTGAGGTAGTATTCGGAAGTTGTCAGACTCCTACAAATATGTCTTTTTCTTCTCCCTCCCCTTTCCTGCCCCAGGAGGAAGAGCCACAGTCCACAACTATGGCCTTAGTAAGAAATCCTACCTGGACACCTGGGAACAATCCTGAGCCCACCCCAGTCAACACCTCCAAACTGGATCTCTTCAATATGCAAAAGGAAATCCTGATCAATCTTAGAATCATGGAACACCAACTGGCCAAAATGGAGCATTTCCTTATCCTGAAGGGCTTTGATGGTACCTTCAAGGTCACTCCAAAACCTAGACTCACACTCAGTGATGGTGGCCACAATGATTAAAGGCACTGAATGGAAAAAAGCTGATTGTTTCTGTAAAATGAGTTCTAACTTAAAGGGGCGGGGGAGTCCTCGTTCGAAACAGAACCCACACACCTGTTGACTTTACTATGCTTTATTTAAAACAATCAATTAGGTGTAGTTGCTCTTTTTTAAGCATTCAACTTCCACAAAGTCTCAATAGCAAGTTAAGAGCTGTCTCTCAAAGTGAGAAGAGTTCTCTGCTGATAACAGCAGGGCCTTGTTCCAAAATCCCAAGAAGTTCTGCTGTGGTTCACTTATAAAAGATTCTCAAAGGCTCAAAACAGCATCACTATCTGATCCTGACACTTCAAGTAGCATTGGATCTGCTGGATTGTATGTTCCAAGTGGTGGAGCAGCCTTCACAGTGCCCTGGACCTGTGAATATGTCGCGCTTGACTCTCTGTTCTTGTGTGAGGTCTCTAAGAATAATCTTCTCCAAGTCTGTCTATATTTCTGTAAATTTCATTGTGTCATTTTTCCTTTAAGGTGCATATAATTCCATAGTGTATATGTACCACAAATTTGATATCCATTCGTCCAGTGATGGGCATTAGGGTTGATTCAAATTCTTTGCTATTATGAATTGAGCCACTATAAACACAGTTGAGCAAATGTCTCTTTGCTTTGACAAGGAATCTTGGGGGTAGATGCTCAGTAGAGGGATAGCTGGATCCATTGTTAGTTCTATATCCACCCTATTCAGTTGCCTCCACACTGCTTTCCATAGTGGTTTTACAAGTTTGCAGTCCCACCAGCAGTGAATGTGGGTTCCTTTTTCCCAACATTCTCACCAGCCCTCTCACAAAGTAGAACTGTGAACTCAACAGGGAATTTTCAGAAGAGGAAATACAAATGGCCTCCTCTCATTTAAGAAAATGTTCATTGTCACTAATCATCAGGGAAATGCAAATCAAAAAACAATGAGATTCCATCTCACTCCAGTCAGAATGGCAATCATTTAAAAATCCAATGACATTAGATGTTGTTACTCATTACAACAAGGGTGATTCTGGAGGACATTTTGGGAGGCAAATATGAAAATCATTAGACTATGGATACTCTGGAGGACTTTTTGCTAAGCAAAATGGGCCAGGGCCAAAACAATGAGTTCTGTATTTTTATGTACAATCTATAAAAGTCTAGCCTATGTAGTGACTAGAATGCTCATTGTTATGAGCTAGAGGAAAAAAGAGAATTGTGTGTCAAAAAGTACAAAAATCTATTATGTAGGATGAAAAAGTTCTAGAATTTAAATATACAGCATAATGACTATACCTAAGAATACTTTATGACAATCTCTATATCACCAGAGTGATTCAATCTTAAATGTTTTATCCATAACAAGTTACAATGTGTAGCAATAGTTGTATTAGTTAGCTTGGTAGTATTGCTTCTTAAATATATGCATTTTGTCAATTATGCATGTGTCATGTTGAGACAAAAAGAAAAAAAAATCATTTAAGAATGACTAGATTAAGTGATGGAATCAGGGTTCCAAAGGTTGGCAACATAAGTATTGTTTGAAGAACAAGTGTTCTATTAGTTAATGAATTGCTGGTGTGGTTTAAGTTTTACAAACTGCCAGCTGAATTTGAAAGTTGTTAATGTGGTCTTTTGTGGCAGGTTTTAACTTTTTTTTTACTGTAATTGAGGGTTTATTACCTCTAGTTCATGCTAAACGAAAAGTATAGGTTATTGCTATATGCATTTTGTTTTTATTAAAGAGAATGAAAATAATTGCAGTATTAATTAGATTACTTGTACTAATGAAACTAACTATGCTTATCATTATAACTCTGGGCCAAAGTGTCATCTATATCTACTGTGGCTTTTCCAGGAGGGGCAACTCCCTAAGTGATGGATCAGTTCCACTAACCATTTCAAGTCTCAGTCATGTTCTATACCTCATCTTTCAACAAATCATATAATATTTGGCTTTATATATTCTTGATTTAGGGGTGTCATATATTTTATAATGGAAATCTTAGCTAATTTACCAGTCCAACCACATTTGTATAGATCTCTCACATAATAGCTGTTGCCTACTATACCTAATAGTTAGTTTAGGCTTCTAAACATACTCAGTGTAATAAACTAGGTTATTACTTGAGTAAATTCATTTTCAGATGCTATTTCTTCTGATTTTGGTATACTCTGAAGGGAAGCAAGAAGAATGGGGAAATGAATAAATGAGTCCACATCCATTATTAGTATGCCTATTTTTCTATCCATAAAAATAGAGTATGGGGCATGGTGGTCCAAACCTTCAATCATAGCACTCAGGCAGCTGGGGTAGGAGGATTGAGATGAGCCTGGATGTTCAGAGTGAGATCCAGTTTACCCTGGGTTAGAGTCAGACCTTATGTGGCAAAAACAACAAGAAACAACAACAAAAATAGAATCTGTATTATTTCCCTAAGGTGCCTTTCAGCTTCTGTAGAAGATATATAGAAAAAAAACATCTTGCACCTCTTGTTCTGAGGATGTCCCAGTCCTAATATTATTCCCAAGACTTTACACCAGAATGTTAGAGGTAATTTATAGTGAACATAATTTTATAGCAACTGTTGACTAATAATGTGTGTGCCACAATATTTCTGGGACACCATGATATTTCTCTATTCTTGTAGGTATAGGAGTGAGTAATCCACACTGATTCTCCTTCATGGGGTTGGGGGAGGCTAGTACATAACTAACTATAGGGCACCAGTCTGGCTATGGTGGATGCAAGGAGAATTTACTTTGCATGGTAAAAAGTGAATGGGTTTGTAGATAATGGTTTCAGTCTTAATTCTACCAAATCCTCTTGCTCCGGTTTAATTTATTTGATTTTTGTTAGCCTATCTCCTCATATGCAAAATAAAATAATAATTCAATTGGCTATAGGGTATATATTCAGTAGGGATTCATTTTACTATGTTAAAGCCATTTGTCACTAAGAGACAAAGGTTGGATCACAAAATGGTAGAGGGCCAGATACAAATTTACTTTCTTTTCTTTTTTCAATCAAATTTGAATCAAAAGTATGTTTTAATCAATCAGAATAGATTATGCCAAAATGAAAGAAAATGGCAAGTGTTGAGAAAAATGGGCACAGTTTGCATGTAATGCTGATGGGCATATTCACTGTGACAAATTTGGAGATTTGATGATTTACACTGAATGTCAAAGTCCAGGACCTGGAATCACTTAGGAATGGAGCCTCCAGGCATGCCTGTGAGGGATGATCTCAGTTAATTCATACAGGAAGACTCATCCCAACTGTGGGCAGCACCAGTCCATGCTCTGGGGTCCTGGACTGTAGAAAAGGAGACAGTTGGCTTGGCAGCAGTTTTCATTGTTTTCTCTTTCGCCACTGTATGCTGAATGTGACCAGCTGCCTCAAGCTTCTGCACCAGTGACTTCCCCACCACGATGGACTGGAACCTGCAGGTGTCAGTGAGAGAGAGATGAGAGATATGAGAGAGAGAGAGAGAGAGAGAGAGAGAGAGAGAGAGAGAGAGAGAGAGAGAGAGAGAATGAGAATGGTGCACCAGGGCCTCCAGCCCCTGCAAATAAACTCCAGATGCATGCGTGGTACTGGGAAGTCAAACCTGGGAACATAGGCTTTGCAGGCCAAGTGCCTTAATGGCTGAGCCATCTCTCCAGGGCCACATTTTCTTTAGTTGTATATTTTCTGGTTTTTAGAGTCATTTTGTATGTTGTAGCAAACACCAATCTATTACCTTTAGACTGGAGCTGTAAGTTTTTGGAGTAGGAGGTGTATTCATATCTTAACCTTCTAAAATATGCCCCTCTGTGCTTTATTTAAGTAATGTATTAAATCCCCTTATTCCTCAGGTGATTACTGTAGCTTATCTACACAATGAGCTAGAAGGCACAGGAAATCACATTAATATTTTTCTATGAGATATGATATGTAAAATTAATATTAGGAAAAGTAATTATGATTATTATAGTGACATATAACAGTGACTGAACATTCACTATGTCCCAAACCCTGTTCAGTGCTTGACCTGTATATCACTTAGTCATCACAACAGTCTGATGAGACAGCTATTATTATTATTATTATTATTATTAGATTCAATTAAATGCATTAAGGTTCATATAGGATAAGTAGCTTGCCAAAAGTTAAAGTATTAACAAACATGATTTTCAGGATTTGTGCCCAAACCTGCTGGACTTTGTAGCCTTAGTCTCAATCATTAAACTATTTTAAATGTTACCCAATTGCTTTGCTCAAGTTAAACTAAAAGTATGGCTGGCATTCATTTTAAAAAACTAGAAGAACTGGGGGGTGGAGCAAGATGGTGGAGGGGGGTGGGAGAGAACAGCAAACCAAGAAAGGAGCATTTGTGCAATGGAGGAGCCTGGGCCTGGGGAGACAATCAACAGCTATTAAATTTGGCCAAATATTCCAATCAGTGAGGGGGAACCCTTGATTGGAACTGGGGATTCAGGGCGATATGCACCGGAACCCGTACTCTTGGGCTCCCAAGAAAAAGTGTACTATGCAAGTGACTGACGGTGAGGCTACTAAAAATAGAAGCTAGGTAATCCAGAATGGTGTATATTTGTTAACCTATACTGATCTCACTCTCCGATGGAGATTGTGTTTGTATTTTTTCAGGATGCAGCGAGAGAGCTGTGGCCCATATAACCTTACCAACCGACTGCTTGCAGATAGCTGAGATCCTGGCAAGAGATGAGCCACTACAGTCATACCGTGGAGGATCCATATGGAGCCCCTCAGAGAAAGACAGGACGAACAAGGGATCATGTAATATAAGCTAATTGGTGGCATGTCTTTATTTTCAAAGCAACAGGGAGAGTTTCTAAGGATAGATTCCTAACCATGTGAACATCTCTTTTAAGTAACTGCACCTGTTCTATAACACCGAGAGCATGCATGACTTCAGGACATTTGTATTATTCTCCAGGATCCAGTTATTTTGACAACCACTCATAGAACAATTAACTGTGACATACATATTTATGGCTTATCTTGTATGTTCAGATTATTCTGAAGCTCTCTTGGGTTTCAAAAATTGGCAACTATAGTGTTTTTGTAACACTGTATGGTCCAATGAAAACATGTCCTTGAGTTACCTACACTATTTTCTCCCTCTTGCCATAGTTCAATAGTTCTGAAGTGGTCTTCACATCTTAGTGACATCCTTCATCTAATTCCCAATACTCCAAATAACTAATTAAAACACAAAAACTTGAATGTTTTAAATGTATCATTAGTTTTAGAAATTAAAGAAATTTGGAGTGACTTAAATTTAATCCTCATAACAAATTTAAATCTCACAACCCCTAAATAATCTCCAGAGAGGATCCTCTCTGGTTATAAATAATAAATTAAGTAGGCCTCTAATAAAGTGTTCTTGATATTTAACTTCACTTGCTTCTGCAAGATAGAAATAAGGTTCATAATGCTTATATTATAGTTTTTATGGTTATAATCTTAGTATCCCATTACTTTGGCCACATTTCTATATTTAAGTGTGTGTGTGTGTGTGTGTGTGTGTGTGTGTGTGTGTGTGTGTGTGTGGTGTGCTTGAGATCAAGATTGTGTGCATTAAATAGTGTTTCTTGGAAGATATTGCATACCTCAGAAGTATATCTTATAGGGTGACCAACTGTTGCAGTCAGCTTTCTAGTTGCTGCGCAGAAGAACCCAAACAAAAGCGGCTTGTGGAGGAATGGGTTTATTTGGCTTACGGACTCAAGGGGAGACTCCATCCTGGCAGGGAAAACGATGGCATGAGCAGAGGGCTGGACATCACCTCTGCCACAGCACTGCAAACAGCGGCAGGAAGGTGTGCCAAACACTGGCAAGGGGAAGCTGGCTTATAACC
>PVHP010036063.1:0-18128 GCA_004024765.1 Zapus hudsonius | reverse complement strand
TGCCAGTATTTGGCACACCTTCCTGCCGCTGTTTGCAGTGCTGTGGCAGAGGTGATGTCCAGCCCTCTGCTCATGCCATCGTTTTCCCTGCCAGAATGGAGTCTCCCCTCGAGTCCGTAAGCCAAATAAACCCATTCCTCTACAAGCCGCTTTTGCTTGGGTTCTCTCTGCGCAGCAACTAGAAAGCTGACTGCAACAAATGAGCAAGCTCCTTCCACTGACTCCACATAAAGGGACAGTTTTCTAGGAAGAAAGTAGAGGACTAGAGGAGACATGAGATTGAGCGTGAACTGACCTCAGTTTTTAAAAGAACAAGTGGTCTGGTTCCGGAAACTAAACTCCTGGGATCAAGAACAGGATCCCTTGCCACAAGGACTAATACAGACAGCCCACGGAGGATATCCTACTGATCAGGGATGGGGAGGGGGGAATTGGGGAATTTGGGATAACAACTCATGGTTTGCCCACTAAATAATGTAACTCATTATGGACAATAAATATATATTTAAAAAAAAGAATACAAATGCGGCCTGGAATCCCACAGAGGCTGTAAATAACTCAGGTGAGGTCATGATCATTTGTCAGAGTTAACCCTAACTGTATTAGCAGAGTCATTACAAATTATTAGCATTGCTCCGGTAATGACATGTCCTGATGCTTGTTCACCTTCAAGATATGTCTTCTCTTTCCTCCCTTATAGCTTTATGCAATGACACAATTTATTCTCAATTATACGTTTCTCTTTAAGTTTCTTGCTAAGAGGACATATACAGGAATTGTTTTCATAATTCCTCTTTAGCCAATAATTTTAATTTATATTCTTTTGTTAGTAGGTTTCTTTCTTTTTAAAAGATATTTTATTTGTTTATTTGCAAGCAGAGAGATACAGACAGACAGACACACACACAGAGACAGAGACAGAGACAGAGAAAGAGAGAGGGCCTCTAGCCACTTTGTTCATCTGGCTTATGTGGGTCCTTGGGAATTGAATCTGGGTCCTTAGGCTCCAGAGGCATGCTCCTTTACCGCTGAGCCATCTCTCCAGCCCAGCAGGTTTCTTTTTGTAAATATTTTAACATTTTTGTTAATGTTTTTACATTTATTCATTTTGGATCCATGATTTTGTTCTTTTTGTTCTTTTATCAGACATAATATTTTGTGAAAGAATGTCATACATTTAAAGCCATCTCTCTCTTTGATTTCAATAATCATACTTTTTATTTCCTAAATACATTTTTTGGTACATTCATTATAAGATAAAAATAGGAGTTTCTCTTCTTTTGGTACTGAAAAAATCAAATGAGGATGTCATCTGCTATCAGTTAGAATGCAATAACTCCCATTCTCTGCCTGCTTAACACATCCTGCTATGTAACATTCATTTGAAATTTCAATTTTATTTTGAAATGCAATGTATTATACAACATTGCCACCTGTATCTTTTATCCAGTAGTTGTAAATTCTTTGAGGAATAGGATTCATGAGTCTTCATTAATTTCCTTTTCATTCACTGGCTAATAAGACTATGATTAATTTAGAGTAATTCCCATATTTGTTATTCACTTCTGGTTACCTTACTGAAAGACCCAAGGAAATCTAATTAATTCTAATAAAATAAAAACCATTGTCTTCTACATTTAAGTGAAATTTAATGGTAGGGAGGATGGTATTAGGAGTCATTAATCTAGGAAAGGAAATTGGGTTAGTTTCTATCTGTGTGCCTCAATAGTTTATTAAAAAGAGATGAAATATTTCAGTGTACTCATTTGGCTGAAACAAAGATTATATGAAGCCTTTATTCTCATGAGGAGAAGCAGAGGAAAGGTATACCTTGGTTTATTAATGGTGATTAACAATTCTACATCAAAATTTGAAAACAAAAATGTGTTATTTCTAAGTGATTCAGACTAACATGTATAAAGAATAAAATTGCCAGGCAGGGTGGCACACACCTTTAATCCCAGCACTAGGGAGGCAGGGGGAGGAGGATGACTGTGAGTTCAAGGTCAGCCTGAGACTACAGAGTGAATTTCAGGTCAGCCTGGGCTAGTAGAGTAAGACCTTACCTCATAAATCAATCAATCCATAAATAAATAAAAAAGAATAAAGTTAACAAATAAATGCATCATAGCTACTTAATACCTCACCACTTTTATTTCCCATTTGATTATATAATCTTTTCTCCTTCAACCTTCTACTTATCCATTTTGTAGACTAATTAGAAATAAACTAAAATTTAAGTTTAAGAAACTCATTAAACATTTCTCCTTTCAGTATCACATATCTCCTGAGCACACATAGGGCAATTGCTCACACGAGAGTGCCCAGATAATTTGTTGTTAAAACTAGGACAGTTGTGAGAATTCAGGGTTGCACTGCTGGTTATCACACTTGGGCAATGTGTGAAGCTGCAATGGTCCCCACCAAACAAGAATGTCTGGTCACTTTAAACACAGGTAAAAGGGGAGAGTTTCCCTCAGTTTTTGTGTCTTAGAAGGAGGACATTTCCAGAATAGCATGTGTTGTGGTTTGAATGAATATACAATGTCCCCCATCGACTGATGTGTTTGAACTCTTGGCCCCCAGCTGGTGGTGCTGTTTGGGAAAGTTGTCAAACCTTTAGGAAGGGAAGCTGGATGGAGGAAGTGGATCTCAGGGGCAGGCCCTGAGGTGTTCCAGGCAAGCCCTACTTCTTATTCCCTCTCTGCTTCAACTCTAGTGCAATATGACCAGATCTGTTCCTTGTCATAATGAACTCTACTGCTTGGAACCAGAAACTGAAATAAACCTTTTCCTTCTTTAAGTTTGTTCTGGAAGATGGCTGACTAGCAGACATGACACCATGTCCCTCGGGGAACAAGGGTCAGGGTTTTCAGTGGGGATCCAGGTCGTGGACACAATGCGCTGAGTTCCAGACACCTCCCAGCACAGGATCCTCATGACTGGAAACTGCCATCGAGGACCAGCGCTTGCCGTAGGCAAATGCAGCGAGAGAGCTGTGACCCATCTAACCATACTAACCAACCTCAGGCTGATAGCTGAGATCCTGGCAAGAGATGAGCCACCACAGTCATACCATGGAGGATCCATATGGAGCCCCGCAGAGAATGATGGGATGAACAAGGGACCCCCACCCACAGCCATTCAATCAACACAGGATTGGCCAGTGAGACAGAAACCAATGATTTTTGACACAAGGACCCCTAAATTCTCAACATTAAAGCAGCCTTAATACTCACCCACCACGACTCAGGGAACTGAGTGGAAGAGGGGGCAGAAAGATTGTAAGAGCCATGGTGGAGGAGAATATCCAGAGACATGGCACCCCTCAGTAATAACATACTAGGGCCAGGAGAACCGGGCTGAATACTAGGCTATCCATGGTCCCCAGCTCCAAGGACTGATCCAGACGACCCATGGAGGAGGATATCTAGCTGATTGGGGATGGGGAAGAGGGATACTTGGGAACTGGGGATAACAACTCATTGTTTGCCCGTTAAATAATGTAACTCATGGACAATAAAAAAATGCAAGTTGGAGCGGGGGTATGGCTCAGTTGTAAAGTTCTTGGCAAGTCTTTATGTTTGATCTCCAACATTGAAAAATTAAATAAATGTAACAGTAAAAATAAGTTTGTTCTAGTCACATATTTATTTATACCACTGAAAAAGTAACAGACATGATATGAAAGAAAATATTTTTATATTATTTTATTGCCTCTTCCCTTATTCATTTTCAGGAGAGGAGGAATGCCTTGACTATCCAAAGAATTTGGGAGAAGAAACCAAGAAGCATGTAATCTTCAAGAATAACCATTATCAGATCACCAGTGAAATCCTTGGCACTTCTGAAAAGATGTCCTCAGACATTTGTTGTAAAAGTTCCTGATATTATATAAGAAGATAGCTTTTGCTTCATAATTCTAAATTTATGTGCCCATATGGATTTTTGGAAAGTTAAGTTTAAATACTTAAATATATAATTTCCTCATTATCTTCTCCTTTAATGTCAATCTTTTCACAGTCTTCACAGGGATGCTCTCTTTTATTTTTAAAGGAGAGCTTTCTCTTGGTTCTTACATATCCAATAATTTCTGAGACTCATGTTCAATTTTAAATAGGAGCAATTAGATTTAAATTGAACACAAGACTTTTGACATGTATTAAGAATGATTTTATTAGATAATTAAGTTTCCTTTTACTATGCTTTATAAAGTTATTTTTAAACTATAAATCTAACCAAATTTTAAAAATCCAACCAAATTATAAGTCCAAAATTTGGATTTCTTTCTTCCCTTCTTCTATTGCCTCCTCTTCTTTCTCTTCTTCATTTATTTATTTATTTATTTTTGGTTTTTTGAGGTAGGCTTTTGCTCTAGCCCAGGTTGACCTGGAATTCACTCTGGAATTCACTCTGTAGTCTCAGGGCAACCTCAAACTCATTCATGCGAACCTCCTACCTCTGCCTCCCAAGTGCTGGGATAAAAGAGTGCACCACCACTCCTGGCTTCTTATTCCTTTTTAACGGGCAAAAATTGAATTTTATTGAGCTGGAAAAAAAATGAAGTCAAGACATTTTCAGACAAATGGATGCAACTTCAAATAATTATATTGAACAAGTGAGCCAGGCTCAGTAAGAAACATACCGCATGTTTTCTCTCATCTGTGGAGTCTAGATTTAAAGTGGTGTGTATTTATAGATCATGAAAGTAGGAAAGGGAAGAAGCGATCATAACGGATGCAGGGAATAGAGAGCATAAGGGATTATATGTTATTAGAAAGCAGAAAGGAGGAATAACTGAGGGAAGCCAGTGGGCAGGGGATATGGCAGTGGAGAGGGCAATGAATGAGAATAAAGTATAATGATATGTACATGATGCCCTGATGAAACCTGTTAATTTGTATCCTATCTAAAAAAATGAATGAAACCCCCCCCCTTGGCTTTAGGAAAGGCATTAGAAAGGTTGCATTTTGGTTTTCTAGTGCTCTTTCTTCTTACAATAGGAACACTTGCATAACAGTAGCTCATGCTCCTTGCAGACATCTGTGCTCAGATTTGGAGAAATGAAGAGGATTTCTGCAACTAGAGTGGGAGGGAGAAGGGCAGGACTTCAGGAAGAGGGAGCTGACAGCATGAGCAATGGCTTCTATTGCCAGGATGTTTGCCATCTCTGGTATTTGGCCTTGTTTAGAATTCTCAAGAATCTTAGATGGGCTGGAGAGATTGCTCAGTGGTTAAGGCACTCGCCTCCAGTGCCTAAGGCCCCCGGTTCAATTCCCCAGGACCCACATAAGCAGACCCACAAGGTGCTGGTCCTGGTGTGCTCTCTCTCAATCTCTCTCTCTCTCTCTATCTCTCTGCTTGAAAAATGAATAAATAAAATAATAAAAGGAATCTTAGAGGCAAGGCATTAGGAACTGGGTTTTCTTTCAGGCTGACTGCTGCCAATTTGTATTTTTTTCTGGTTCCATTCTATATATTAAATTGAGGTGTTAATTAGATAAAAAATTAAAAATAAAGCAAAAAACCCCAAAGATAACGAAACACCACAGTGCTACTATAAGAGAAGGAATGTAAATATTAACAGTCCATTTTGAAAGGCATCCAGAAATAAAGTCAAATTATATGGAAAAAGAAAGGTGAAGGGATAGACAAGTAGTCCAATAAAACATTCACAGCACATAAGAATTGGGTCCAACCCTATTGCTGAAGAAACCACAGAAAGTCATGGTACAACACCGAGAGACCCCGTGAGATCCAGAATGGTAACCAGCCCCCAGAGAGTAGCAAGTGTAGTGTTGGAAGTTGCTACATGATCTGCCAGGGGAAATTGGTCAATGATATTTGGAGAAAGCAGAAACCACTGATATAAAATGCAGACTGTTGCCATAAGAAGGCTGAACACACACCCCTCTGGAAGAGAACAGCAAGCCAAGAAGAATTCACTTGTGCAATAGAGGAGCCAAAATTGGGGGGGGGATTAATCAACAGCTTTCAAATTGGCCAAGAAATCCATTCAGTGACTAGGAACCCTTAACTAGAATTGAGACCCAGACCAAAACCCCATGGGAACCAAAAAACTTGGGCTCCAAGGAGAAATTTCCATTACCAGAGAACTACAGAGAGGCTAATCCCAATAGAATCTTGTCAAATTAGAAATGTGTATCTTGTTTAACCTATACTGATCTCACTCCCCAATGGAGGCTCTGTTTATATTTTGCAGAAGGCAGTGAGAAAGCCATGGTCATTCCAATCCCACCAAGGAGCCACAGGCAGATGGCTGACACCCCAGCAATAGATGAACCTCCCCAGGCCTATTGTGTGGAACCCTAAATTATACTCTTGAGACAGTGTTGGGATAATCGAGAGACCTATAACCACAGCCAATCAGTCAACCCAGGATAAGTCAACGGAACAGACATGGATTTCCAACACATTCCAAAGCAGAAGTACAGAGGTCCTTAAGATCTCAATAATAAAGCAGACTTAAAACTCACCCACCATGACTCAGGGAACTGAGCGGAAGAGGGGGCGGAAAGACTGTAAAAGCCATGGTGGGGAAGAATATACAGAGACATGGCCCCCTTCAGTAACAACATACAAAGGGAGGGAACCTGGCTGCCTCCTGTGCTATCCATAACCCCCTACCCCATAGGTTGATCCATCATCCCACTGAGGAGGATACACAGTGTGTTGGGGACAGGGAGGAGGGAAATGGGATACCAACACAATATTTGCCCATACAATGTATCAAATTTTGAATAATAAAGATATCAAAAAAAAAAGAATTGGGTCCAATATTATTCTCTGCCAAAGTCTTTCAAACTTTGCCATGTGTTTGAATTTTTACACAATAAAGCTTGTGTAAGCGTTTCATAGGTCCTGTGATCTTGTGTGAGTTTCTACTTAGCATGTCTGGACTTAGCCTACATAGTTGCTAAGGGAGTTGAATGAGTAAATCACCAAGGTGCCTTCTGATCCCCAAATTCTCTCATTCCCCTGTTACAGGGAACACAAGGTTGGCCTTCCTAGAGAGTGGTCACCTTAGCTACCATGATGATGGCCATGTTAGAAGTAGTTAGTCTTCTTTACAATGTGGCAGGGGCGACTAGTGTGGATGCAGGCAGAGCTTTACTGATGTCCGTGGCTTGAAAGCAGCTTCATGAGTCAAGGCTTAAATTTTTTTTTGCAAGGTACCACCTATCACGGAGAGTTTGTGGTCATTTTCCTCTTGGAAATTTGCTTCAGCTGGTGTCCTCAGGTGAGACTTCATTTCCTCTAGGGATGTCTCAATTCACTTGTCCTAAACTGTGTGTGTGTGTGTGTGTGTGTGTGTGTGTGTGTGTGTGTGTGTGTGTGTGTGTGCTGTAGGGATTTTCCGGAGATTGAATCATCTATAGATTAGCTCAATAGTTAGGTCTGAACATGTGTGTCAGTTGAAAATATTGGGAAATTGGTTTCTGGAATTGAGCTGGATGCTTCCTCCCTGCTGGCTAACTGCCATAGTGCTGGGCATTCCAAACTGCTAGGAATCTACTGGTCTTATCTACAGGTATACCCTGAGTGATCACACAACTGACCAGCAAGGCAAGATACCATAGTGCCACACCTGTTAACAGTTGTTGAACTGCTCTTGGATTGGATTTGATGGCTGCTTCTTGGGAATTCATGCCTGGTACTGAAAACATACTCAAACCTGTGGCCACCGAGGGGAGCTCCTGCTGTTCCTTGGCTAAATGTATATGTTATGCCCATCAAGTAGCCTCCTAAAACTTTACGTTTATTAATGGCGCTCTCAGCTTTGGTTACTAGTACCTCTTCTACTTTGATGTCATTTCTTAAGCCCTCCTCTGCCATCCATGATGTAATGTTGGTGGGCCCAATACTGTGCACATCTTGTGCAGATAATGATGGTTGCTGTTGAGGTTATGCATACAACCATCATTTCATGACCTGTAACACCTACCTGCTTTTTGGTTCTTACATTTCTTTCTGCCCTCTCTTACACAATGTTCCCCGAGTCTTATGAGGCATGGTAGAGATGTTTCAATTAGGTCTGGCATTCCACAGTCACTGATTCTCAGTACTTGGATGAGTTTTGAGTCTCTGTAGTTTTTACCACCAGCAGCAAAAAGACACAGCACTAAACAATAGGCATAAATACAAATATTCAAAGGGAAATTTGATGGACACAGTGTATCTGTTTCCATGGTAGTAGCTTCCCTCCTAGGCATAAGACCTTCCCAGCAATTGGCTTTTGAGTAGGTTTTCAGAACCAGGAAAAGTTCCTTTCTGTGGAGCATGCCTCAGGTCCAGTCACAGAGCAATAGGGTACTCCTCTAATGGTCGTGTCACAGTGTACCAGTGGGCTCAACTGACCAGCTGGTCTTGTGTAGTGTGCATGGTCCACCGCCGGGTAAGGCTATTGATGACTTTTTCCCACCAGTAGCTTGCATGGAACCTTCCAGCACCATCACAACTGCTCAGTGAGGAAATGGCTTTGAACTCATCTCTGCTTGATTCTTAGTGTCCTGCAATCCAGGATCTACAGCAATAGGCTTACCATCAGTTTCTGGTGGCTAACTGAGTGCACTGGTGTGGTGGTTTGCATGTAATTGTCCATCCTAGCTTCAAGTACTTGCATTTATACTTCGTGTTTAGTCCCCTGTGGAGCCCTGCTGGGTGAGGTGTGTCACTAGGGCTGAGCTTGAGTCTAGGCCTGTTGTGTGTTCAGAACTAGCTATGCTTGCTTTCCTCTCTCTGCTGCAGATGTGTGATGCTGTAGGTTGATTGTTTTCTTTCCTCCTGTTAGCCTCTTCTGGTCATGTAATTTGCTCCAGCAAGAAGAAGCTAAGTATGATAGAGAGTTTTGGTGTGCCACCAAGAGCATTGGCAATAGCCTGCATTGCTTTAGGAGCCCCATATAGATTATATCCCTCTTATCTTTCTACTTTATTTCAAATTTTTCTTCTAATATATTACATATGTGCTTTATTACATATAATCTCCCCTTTCCAATCAAGCCCATAATCTTCACAACTACCCCTGCCATGTGAATAAATAGTAGTGAATGGCATATATACTGAAAAACATTTTTCCAAGAAGTATTTGGTGAGTGTGGTTATTCATATATATTTCCCTACTTATTACCCACTATTGAAGAAAAATTACTTTGATTGGTTAGTAATGTTACAAACCCCAGGGCTGAGAGACTCCACATGTGTAAATCAAGTGTTTTCCCCTGCTTGTTTACCTAAGTTCTATCTTGAAGAGTCTTAAAGGAAGGAAGAGCAATGTTTCTTTCCTACTCAGGGGTTTTCCCTTTACTTTGTGACCCACTGTCAGGGTCTACTCGAGAATTTTTTTTTCATGGAACTTTACTATGTGACTGCTAACCTAGTAATCCCACTAATTATCCCTAGGTAGGTGAAAGTCTTGATATCTTCTTCAGGGGTAGGTACTGGCACTGCTTGATGCTACACCCTCATTTGATAGAGTCACTGCTGGTACTGATGTGGATATAGATTGTATGTAGAGAAATGTTCACAAGGGTGCATGGAAAATATGACTGAGAACATCATTAATATTAACTCTGTTCTTAGGTTTTCTTTATTTAGTGCAGTGATGATTATTAGTTTCATAACTTATCAGCTAGTTTTTTTAAAGAAAAAAATTTAGTACTCATTCTATTCTTTCAGGTATTTTAAATAAGATGTGTATTTTCCTGCAATGCTGTCCCTATCCTTCTATGCATATATATATGTATATTTTTCTATGTGTATTTATGTAAATGTACTCCCCACACATATATCAGATTTTGAAGTTCATGGAGATAAATGTTTTTATGTCCATCTTTAATGTTTAAAAACAGGTCCATTAATGTGGTAAATATGTCAATGTTTATTGAACTGAGGTGAATCCAACTGTTAATCTCATATTCTTGAAGAACAGATTAAAATATTTTATTTTAATAAATCCAAGTTTATCCACTATTTTATGAATTATATCTTTGATATTGTATCTAAAAGGTCATCTCTATGCCTTAGGTAATCTGTGTTTTTCCTAAATTAACTTACAAGAGTTTTATAGTTTTGTAATGAAGCTATATCGTTTTGCAATGTGTAGAGTTATGTTGGTTTGACCATGACATCCCTTGATCTAATTCACTGCCTGAAACATAGCAGATGTCAAGGTATTCAAGAATACATATGCATGGATATGTGTAATAAATGGGAAAATTTAGATTGAATTTTATAGTTTGAATTACAAAAATGTAAGGCATCATATGGAATTTGCTATATATAAAATTATATGAAATTCACAATACATAATTATGTTTCAGTAGTAGAAGTTTGTTAGAAAAATGAATGCTGGGGGTGAAGAAAATGAAAAGTAATATTTTTCTTTAGGCTAGTGACAAAGATAGGTTGCATACCATGTTATAGGAAAAAGAAATGATGATTAAAATCTCCTAGAAAGAAAATATGAAATTGTATTTTACTAAATACATATTTTAGAGTTCTAGCTCCAAAATATTTAATAGAATATAACATGCAATAAAAGGTTTTTTTTGAAGGGCATCACGACTTATTACCTAAATGTACCCATCATGTGCAGTCATAAAACAAGGAACCTTTTTATTTATGGAAGATGGGTACTCTTACATTACCCAGAACTACAAAGATAAAGGTTTCCTTGGTCTTTCTCTATTGGGTGAGCTGGTTCACATTAAGATCCCAAAATTGTAGAGCCATCTTTGGTGACAGAGTTCTGATGTCTTAATATAAAATTCACATTTAGTCAATTATCTCAATGAAATCCAACTTTCAAGAGTAAAACATTCATTTCTATTGAATTAGGGAGTCAATAAAAAATTTATGACTTCAAGTTTCCTTATAAACTTTGGGTGTTCTGTTGTGAGAATTTACACATGGTTTTGAATCTTGTTTTCCCCTACATTTAATAGATTATAAAAACTGCAAGAACTACATACTTAGAAATGTAGTACTCTTTTTTGCATTTTTAAAATTTTTTATTAATAAGTAGAAACTGTATGTACAAGTCTTGTGTTTGTACAATGGGTTGTATTTCTTATTCACCTATTATTGAATATTTAGATGAAGCCTTCTATTAAAAATTGTTCTGGAATGATTCTTTTTTGCATTTCTTATTATTTTCTGCAGATAACTTCCCAAGGGTGAAATCACCAGGTCATGGGGGTATGTGCATTTTAGGTCTTATGGAATGTTTTTTTTTCTTTCCTTTTTTTATTATCCATAATGAGTTACATTGTTTAGTGGGCCAACCATGAGTTGTTATCTCCAATTCCCCGTTGCCCCCCTCCCCATCCCCAGTCAGCTGGATATCCTTCTCCGTGGGCCGTCTGGATCAGTCTTTGTAGTAGGGGACCATGGATAGCTCATTCTTCAGACAGGCTCTCATGTCTCAAGTGTGTTACTGAGGGTTGCCAAGTCTCTGCTATTCTCCCCCACCACGGCTCTCACAATCTTTCCACCCCCTCTTCTGCTCAGTTCCCTGAGTTGTGGTGGGTGAGTATTAAGGCTAGTAGTACTCTTAAAAACAGAGTAAATTTAATTAGATCAAAGAAAAAAGTCTGGGCTGGAAAGATGGCTCAACGGTTAAGGCACTTGCCTCCAGTGCCTAAGGCCCTGGGTTCAATTCCCCAGGACCCACATAAGCCAGACCCACAAGGTGGTGGCCTTGGTGCATGCCTCTCTCTCTCTCTCTCTCTCTCTCTCTCTCTCTCTCTCTCTCTCTCTCTGCTTGAAAATGAATAAATAAAATATTTTTTTTAAAAAAGAAAAAAGTCTATAATATCCTGATTTTGAAGCTGATACTACATGATAACTTAGACACATAACTTTAGCCATATTGCTTTTAGGGTAAGATCTTATTGGCTGGAATGCACCACTGATAGAGAGTCCATATGTTCTGGGAACATTCTTTGCCATTTTTTGTTCCAACTGACTAGTTGGGACTAAAGAGCCAAGTTTCATTTACAATTTATGCTGCTGAAATTTAAACAGCTGAAAAGATAATTCAATTTCTTCATGAGATAATAATGATCTTAAAGAATTCATAGTTTTTTTAAATATAGGGTTATGAAGCTGCTTAAGTGAAGAAGACACACCCAAATTCACAGCCAAGAAAAAGATAATTGCCATCTCAGGCTTCTGTATCCATCCTATGCTATTCTGGTGAAAATTTTGCTTTGTTTTGTAAACAAATATTTGAGGTCAGTGAATTTCAAATGGCATTTAGGGATTGCTCTCTGTTAATATTTTATTTATTTATTTTTGTCCTACATATTTGTTAAAATGTCAATATTTGTTAATTTCCAATTGGTTATGTTCTTGGAGTTACTTTTCTCATAATTAATAAGATAGAGTGCATAGATGAGGGTTTGTATGAAATGTTTTATAGCTTTTATTCACTTATCTTCTTTTTTTGCATTTCAAGGGGGAACAAAGCTCTTATTGTTCTTGTTTAGATGAACTCACAAATGGGGATATTCATAAACCTCATATATTGCTAAAAGTATCCCATTTATTTATTGCACTGTAAAACTGAAGGGATATTTGACTCCAACATATAAATATTTTTTTCTTGGTTTTAGTAGACTGCTGTAATGCTGAAAACTACCAGCCATGTGTACCTTGGGGGTGACATGGTTAGAGATGCTACTCTTTGTCATGGTCACTGAACCAGCCATCAAACCAGCACTGTCTCCAGTGATCAAGGACCAACCTTTCAACATCTTCTGGGCTGCTCCTACAGTGTATTGTAAGGATTTCAATGTGAGTCTGGATCTTCAAATATTTAACATCATACCTAACCCTTTAGGGACTCAGAGTGGATCCATCATCACCATATTTCATCCAAATGACCTGGGATATTATCCTTATTTCTCCCAAGATGGAAAATCCTTTCATGGAGGGATACCACAGAATGCAAGCCTCTCTGAACACCTGAAGAAAACTGCTCAGGACATTGCAGAAGCCATTCCATTGTGGAGATCCGAAGGACTTGTTATTATTAACTGGGAGGGGTGGAAACCCCATTGGGATAGGAATTGGGGCAACAGAATAATATATAAAAATCACTCCTTAGCCTTCACTAGACACCACCATCCCAATTGGTCGGAATCGAAGGTGACAAAGGCTGCCCAAGAGGAATTTGAAAGTGCTGGGAGGAGTTTTATGAATTTCACTCTCACACTGGCTTTAGAAATGAGACCAAAACGTTTATGGGGCTTCTATCTCTATCCAGATTGCTACAATTATGACTACCGGATAAATCCAGAGTTCTACACTGGGAGGTGTCCAGATGACGAAAGTTTCCGCAATGATCAACTCCTGTGGCTGTGGGAAAAATCCACAGCACTTTATCCTTCAATATATTTTAACAAAGTATTGAAGTCGAGTTTAAATGCATTGAAATTTGCTCATCATCGAGTCACAGAAGCTCTGAGAATTGCAAAAATGGCTAAACCTGACTATGTTTTGCCAGTTTTAGTTTTTTCCAGGCCATTTTATTTGCATAGTATTGAACTTCTATCAGAGGTAAGGAAAAAATGTAGTCACTTCCATAAAAAGGAAAGTTAGAATGATATGTAAAATCTAGGAGGAAATGTTTTGGGGTATTTATTTGCCTTTTTAAAAGCAGGATGCTATTCTATTAAGAGTACATATTTCTTCAAATATCAACTTAATACTAAAATTCGGAATCACTGGCAATTATACATGCTTTGGATAAAGAATATGTCCTGCTTAGAATTCACAGAGATTTTCTATGTATCAGTAATATACAAAAGAGAGTTTTTGGGGTAAATTATTAAACCAATTATGTTTTGTTATATTGTTATTTTTGTTTTAATGTATTAGGTAAATGGGAAAGATAGATTCTATTGATTATTTCTAGGGGTCCACAATGTGACCTGAATTTAAGGTGGTTTATGTGAATAGATATTGTCTTTAACCTTGATGCAAAGTAGGAAGCACAGAAATGTGAAATTTACTTGTCTGAGAACCTTGCAAGCACTGGAAATGTTCAGATGCCACCTATATCATCACTTAAGACATTATTGTAAGAACACAAACATTAGATAGGTGTCTACACGCGAAAATCTTTATATTTCCATCCACACACGAGAGCTAACAACTCCATCATTGCAGTTTCTACTACAGAAATAGGACTATTGAATAGACAATACACAGTCTGCTTCCTTAGACCACATATGCTTGAGATAAGGCATTTAAAGTCAGTACCAATTCTTCCTAAAAAATTTCAGAAGGATATCTACTGACCTAAACATTATCAACTTGACTAGATATTTTTTTATCATTGCAATATTACTAAATGTTAAAAATGGTGTATTCATCCAATAAGTTTAAGAATAAAAGAATTAGAGCATTATAGAAAAACATAGAGGAATCTTAGCAAAATCAAACCTGCCTTCTAACTCAGACAGCACACTTTTTTATTTTTATTGTTTATAAACCTGCTCTCTGTCTTAGCACTCTCTGGCGGGACACTTTCTTTATTGGAAGGAAAGTGAATGTGGGAGAATACTAATTCTTAGAAAGTTCATGAGCATGTTGGGTTTTCTTTGCTTCTGGATAATGCTGTGCCAGTATTTCTAGTTCTTTCTACTTTCTGGTGCCACATAGAATATTATCTTTATTTCAAAATTCAATACTGTGTATATTTTTAAGGTAACAGTCAGGCTTACCAAAGTGTTCTCACTATGATATCCCTCAGGTGATAATAGATCTCTCAACTGCCACTTTAATCACACCTTTTTTTGCTAAAAAAAAAAGGATAGGTTATATTAT
Organism: Zapus hudsonius; assembly: GCA_004024765.1. Lineage (NCBI taxonomy): Eukaryota > Metazoa > Chordata > Mammalia > Rodentia > Dipodidae > Zapus > Zapus hudsonius. Next base: position 3,273 of record PVHP010036063.1, on the reverse strand, counting down.
TCATTCAAAATTAATTATTGAGTGCCTACAATGTGTTGGGAATAATGTTTTAATAGTAGAAAACAAGGAGAGCATATCTTGATAGAAAATAAATGAATCAAGCAAATGAACATTCTATCAAGTATAATCTGTATCTTTCTGACTTTTCTACTATTATACTTTTGAAGCAAACTTTAGGATATCTCCTCTGAACTCTGCTTAGTAAAGCAATAAACCAAAAACTATATTCATCAAAATTATATACTTCCCCATACATTATATCAACATTAATGCTCTCCTCTTAACTTTCATATTTAACATCTGAAAGAATAGTATGAATTCTTTCACCTGTAAGTACATAAACTTTTCAATTAACCAACTATAGTTTGTTCCTTCAAAAGTGTGTCTGCCTTTCAAATAAAAGCTTTGAAAGATACAGAATATTTTCATCAGTCCCTAAAACCTTCTATCTTCAGATCCTGGCAACTACTTTTTCCTTTCCCAAGGTTTAAAAAGATATGTATATTTGCAAGCAGAGGAAATGGGCACACCGGAGCCTCTAGCTGCTGCGGACGGGCTCCAGATCCATGTGCTATTTTGTGTATCTGGCTTTAAGTGGGGAATCAAACCCAGATCATTGGGTTCTGCAGGCAAGTGCCTTGAACACTGAGCCATCTCTCCAGTCCTCCCTATGGTTTTGCTTTGGCATGAATGTATTGATTAGGCATAGGCTTATTTTATGCCATTAAACTTTTAACCTTTTAAAGTTTTTCATTAAAGTCCACTCTGTCATATAGTTGTATAAACTTTAATAAATGCATAGAGCTGTGTAGTCATCAAAAAAAAGTGTCAATAATAGATGACAGACTATTAAGACTAACACACATTAACCTCCCAAATCAGAAAGCCAAAATCTAAAATCTGAACATTTGAGGCATTGACACGATTCTACACCTGACCTTGGGTGGTGGCAGGTCATAGTGAAAATGTAAGCACATGAAAATATTGTGTAAAATTACTTTCAGATTATGTGTATGAGGATTATATGAAACATAAGGTGAATTTTGTGTTTGGCTCCCTCCTACAATATGTTGTTATGCATAGGCAGATATTCCAAAATTTGAAACAAATCATAAATTGAGAAGTCTTGGCCCAATTCATTTTGGAGAAAAGATCCTCAGCCTGTGCAAAGAGAGAGAAGTCCCTATGCTGCAGGAAAGCCTGGTGGCATCATCAAGTCTTTGAACCCTCCACCTCTGCAATAAACCTCTGAAGCCTCCTCGGGGAGGAAAGAATTCAGAACGTTTCTTCAGTCCTTACTTGTCCCTTTCCTTTCATCCTGTTTCACAGGTCTTTGTTCCTGAACCATGATCTTGAACATCATAGTGTTCATCTTCTTACTTACCCAACTCAAGAGTCATTTGAATGCATCTTTTCTCCTCTCCCCATTATCCAATAGGAAATGAAGAATTTTCTATTTGAATTCCATGTCGCTCTCTAATATGACCATTTTTCTTTAAATGGGATGCTGCTGCAGTTGTTGGGGCTTTATCATTTCTCATTAAATAATGTCCCTCGTCTCCTAGTTGTTAATTTTGTCCATACCAGCTTGACATCCCTATGTAATCATTCTTTACATAACTGCTAAAAATGTCTTTTAGAACCACAAATTTCCATCCTTCCAGTACTATTTTTTGTTTGTATTAATACTTCAAAATAATATTTCCCTTGTATTTAGAGTCTTCTCCTACACGAGGAGTCATGTGTCTTTTCTTCTCCCCCAGATTCCATGCATGTTACCAGGAGTGACTTGCAGCTCTCTAGGTTCTGTGATCCTTCCTGTAAAAGGCTCTGTCATTTGTCTTCTTTCTGGATATGAAACTAAACCTGTTCCCTCCAGTATGTTTTGTGAATACCTTCTCATTCTTAAAAACTCATCTGAAATATTACCTACTGAAGGAATTCTGTCTGGACCTTTCCATGCAGAATTAAGCATTCCTCTAATCAATAGATACTTTATGAAGGTTACAAATGTAGATATTATTTATCAGATTGTAATTATTTGTCTATATGTCTACTTTAAACATCACTGTGAAGAATCCCCTCAAGAACAGGAACTGGAATATATTTTATTTTTAATGTCCTCATTGTTTCAAAGGTTGGCTGGAGCACCATAAGTATTTATTAAATAAGCTAGCAATACAAAGCAGAATAAATCTTTCCAGCTCTTCTATAGCTGTTTGCTTTAGAAACAAAGGTAACATTGTTACTGTGTTCTTGATCACAGTTGGTGAGCTGAGTCTTATTATGAATGATCCCAATATGCTTCTGTTTTCTAGGAGGATTTAGTTCATACAATAGGAGAGAGTGCTGCCCTGGGGGCAGCAGGAGTAATACTTTCGGGGGGATATGAATATTCTTCTTCAAAGGTAAGTAGTGATTTCTCTACCAGCATTATATTCTAGATGGTAAGATTTAAAAGGTTTTTTTTTTACATTAGAGCCAAATAGGTTGCTATTATCTGCTCACTTGACTTGAGTGAAGTTCAAAGAATGTAAACTGAACACTGAACACCTACTCCATACCAGCCATGCAGCTAGCAGAAGGGCGGGAAAAAAATCTTCAATGGGAAGCCCGGAGTGAGAAACTTATTATTATATTCTAAGGTTATAATTTGGGGAATGTTAATTAACCTCTCACAGTCTCACCTCCTCCATTTAAAAATTGTACTATAAGTAAACCTACTCTGCAGGAATTTTAGTAGAATAAATGCTACATGCATACGTGACAGAAGTGGATATGGAGATTTAAAAAATTATTTCATCCTCATTCAGAAGAATGAAGAATGGATTCTCCAAATCATTTATTTATTTTCTTGTGTGTTCACACGCATGTGCATGTACATTTTTGTTTATCGGGTCTCTTGAGGCTGAATCAAATTGCCTGTCTGGATTGGTGTGAGTGAATAGGGAATTGAACCCGGGCCAACAGGCTTTGCAAAAAGTGCCATTAACTACTGAGCCATCTCTCCAGGCCCCCAGATTTTTTATTTTGATGATTGTTTATAATGAAAATATACATCTGAGGATAATAATTGTATTAGTCAGGGTTCTCTAGAAGGAACAGAGTTGATAGAATGGATATATATAAAAAAAGGAATTTACTGAGACAGCTTACAGTAGTCCAATAGTAGCAGTCTGTAGGCCCACAGGTAAGGAACCAGTACTGTTCAGTCCTCGTAGATGGATGTCTCAGCAGTCCCAATCCAGCCCAGAAGGTCTGATGAATCCCCGG
>PVHP010036062.1:0-18129 GCA_004024765.1 Zapus hudsonius | reverse complement strand
TTTTCGACACAAGGACCTCTAAGCTCGCAACATTAAAGCAGCCTTATTACTCACCCACCACGACTCAGGGAACTGAGCGGAAGAGGGGGCGGAAAGATTGTGAGAGCCGTGGTGGGGGAGACGGTCTGGAGGCATAGCACCCATCAGTAACAACACACTTGGGTAAGGAAGACCGAGATGAGTACTAAGATATACAGGATCCCTTGCCACAAGGACTAATACAGACAGCCCACGAAGGAGGATATACAACTGATCAGGGATGGGGAGGGAGGGAAGTGGGGAATTCAGGATAACAACACATGGTTTGCCCACTAAATAATGTAACTCATTATGGATAATAAATATTTAAAAATGCTATCTGTATTAATCGTTTTTTTCACTGTTACAGATAACATTTTAAAAGAAGGCATTAATTTTTCTCAGTTTATGAACCCTCTGTCCTGTTGTGTTAGCCCTGAGGCAGAGCTGACCATGAGTACCACATCCAAAGGACACATTTTACCTCACAGTGTCTAGGAAGATGATAGAAAACAATGAAGAAAGGATTAAGTACATGATGCAGCTCTAAATAACATATACCAAGTGATCTTTTGCTTTTTCTTTTCTTTTTCTTTTACTTTTAAATTTAAACAAATATTTTATTTATTTGAGAGTGAGAGAGGGAAAGAGGTAGAGAGAGGGAATGGATGCATGAGGGCCTATAGCCAATGCAAACAAACTACAGACGCATGTGCCACCTTATGCATCTGGCTTTATGTCATAACTGGGGAATTGAACTCAGATTCTTAGACTTTGCAGGCATGCATCTTAAATACTGAGCCATCTCTCCAGCCCTGATCTTTTTTTTTTTTAACTAGGTTTTACCTCCAAAAATTTTCATTGCCTTTTAATAACACCATCAATTTATAAATCTGACACTGAAGTAATGAAAAGATAGAATTCGAATGGTTCAATCACTTTTCCAAAAGTCACCCCTGAGAAATACATGAGCTTTTTTTACACACGAACTTATAGAACAACACTAAAACACCACATTGTTTTTCATAATTTATCAGTTTTTTTTCCTGTAAGAATATTTATATTTTTTCCATGAAACTTATAATTCTTCCTCTTTCTCTTTTCAGTTTTTATCACTTTACTTAATATCATGCTATCCTTCTCAATAGCACATGCACACTATTTCTTGCATTGCCATTTTTTGTTTTAAATGTTCATCAATTTCTTATTCATTATTTTTATGTTTTCCTGATACTTTATTATGGAAAAAATTCTCTAATCAATCAAATGAAACACTAGGATTTTCACATTATTCTTTTTTAAATATCTTTATTATGAATAAGTTTATATATTTTAAGAGCAAATCTTATGAAAGTGCCTCATTTCCCTCCTCTTTTTCCCCAACCCACTGTGGTAGTTCCTTGGTGTGCATTCTGAATCTTTCCATAGGATACTGGGTAAATAAAGCAGCTATGGCTTAATCTAATATTATAGTCTATGCTATCTTAATCTTTTTTTATTTTTGTCATAGTCTCACTAAGTTGCCCATGAGATGAAGATTCTCCTTTCTGTCTTCCAAGAAAATGCAATTAAAGTTCTGCACCATCATGTCATACTTCATTAAAATACTTATATTGTTCACATCCCATTTTCATCTAAGTTCATTACAATTTTATCTGACCCTTACTTCTTTCCAGAGTTCTTTCATAAGTCCCTGTGTTCTTGTATCTTGGTAAATATTCAATGGTTACCTTAGTGTTTAACATTATTTCACTATGCAGGTTGTAGGATTATTAGTCCAAATCTAGCATTTTTGTTTTCTTAAACTTTTTATTGATAGCTTCCATAATTATTGATAATAAACCATTATGATTTCCTCTCCATCTTCCCTCATATTTATTCCACTCTTTAATTAGTCTATTTTTTTCAGTGTCATTATCTTTTCCTGCAGTGGTCACCATCATCTGAAAAATGTCACTAGCTGAAAGTGAGAGTAGCATTATTATATGGGTGTTATCACTATAAAAGTGCTTATAAGGCAGTTTGGTGGCCATAATATATGTATTTAGCCAGACACAGCAGGTATTACTCTCCTAGTGTGTATGACTTCCCCTGCCATAGGCTTTTGACTTGGTCTTCATTAAATAAAATGCATGTATTCCCTCTCACGGAGCAGGCTTTCTGTTTAATTAGTGAGCAATTAGATGGCACCACAATAGATGGGCCACTATTGCACCAGTTCACACATTTTTCCTGGCTAGCCAATTTTAAGGCTTGCAAGGTCTACTGCTATTTACCACCTTTGATGACTTCTTTCTCCAATAGGGTTACATGCAGCTGTACCTTTTTCCAGTTTTCTGTCAGCTGGTTAACAGGGAGGAGGTTTTCTGATGAGCTCCAGCTTGATTTCTCAGTGACCTACAGTATAAGCCTATGTTATATTCACCCATAGAGTCTTCTTATGTGGTATTCTCTACCAAGTCCTAGTTTTTCATCTGTTATTAACTCTTCTGTTTGTCTTATTTTCATTATTGATAGTTACCTGACCTTTATCTCTTTTAACCTCATAAGTTTTATCTTTATACAATGTTCACGAATAGCACTGTTTTATACTGAATCTTTTCTTTCATGCAGTATTTGTTTCCTGGGTGCCAGAGAAACCAAGACTGATAAGACTTATATGTAACCAAAATAATACATATCTAAACTCCAAATTTCAAATTAATCTTAGAAAGAGAATGACCCTTTTAGAGAGGTTTGAATTTGTTAGAGTACAGGGCATTCACCCAACTTCTTAGGGTAATCTTGGAGAAAACAGTAGGGCATGAGTCAATACAAGTAAAGAGAGCAACATATACAAAGAATGCTTTGCCCATGGAGAGTAAAGATAATTTCTGTGTGGGTCACATGTTAGCAAGTATGGCAAATTCAGAGATAAGAAAGTATGTTGAAGAAATGGGGAAACTTTAGGGAAATAATAGTCATTTGGTGATAATGTTAGAGCTAGGGGAAAAGGAAAATATATGGTGATTAAAGAATGTAAGTTCAAAATCAGGCATATTCCTTAAGAGACCAAATGAGTTAAGTAATAAATAAAGAACAGATAAATCTTTTCCAGAAAGAGAAGGGCTAAAACCGAGATTACTGAAGAAAATTTATTACACCCTGACACACTCAATTAGGAATACAAGGCTTACATGAATACCCCCTACAAAACGGAATTTGCATTTGAATTCTATTGCCTTTTCAAGACACTGACCAATGTAGCAAGCATTTATAAGCTCCATTCAAGTGAGTTCAATGAAAATTGTTTAGATGTGAAGGGTGTGATGCGGAGAAAAGTTATTTCATATAGAATCAAGTCTACCAAAAGCAAACTAAATTCCAAGGAAAGTATCAGCACCAGATAACCTTTATCATGGAGTTCCATAGAGGGATCCAACTATACTCTTAATAGAAAAATCCAAGAAGTATCACCAACAGTTACTGGGCATTGGCTTTGCTGATGTCTGCTGATGCAGTTCAAAAAATAAAAAGAACTGAACCTGAGAATTTGAGATTAGGTTTCTAACTTTATATCAGTAAAAAGATAAGAAACATTTTAAAAGGACTCATTGTTAAATATAACTTTTAGGACACTGTGGTACCTCTTCTGAAAGGATGAATCATGTCTAATACAATTGAAACAAAGAAAAGTAAAATTAAAGTATAAAGCAACAGTGAGTAAAATATAAAGCATAATACAACTTTTTAGAATTTATTTAAAAGCTTTCAATGAGATGTGGAAATTAACCATTATTTCTTTCTTGAGTTTACTTGGCAAATTACCTTCAGAGGGAAACTATTATACTTTATCTTAAAGCTATGAAAATCTTAAAAAGTGACCCAAAGTAGGAATATTCTTAAGTACTTAAAAAACATGTTATTGCACCTCCAAACCCTCAGAATACACTAAGGAAATTGAAGCTCACAATAAATTAATGACCTATACAATGTCATATATTATCAGGATCAGTTTTCAATAATGTATGCATATAATCTATTTTGAGTACTTTCGACTTATTATCATGAGGAATATAAAATTATATTACCTATTGATAACTCTGACACACATAGGTGTAGAGAATTGAAGGAGGTCAAACTGACACAATGCAACATAGTTTTTTAAATTTCAATTTGTCTATTTTCATGGTCAATGTTTTTATCCATAATAATAGATCTCTTCTTTATTTTTATGTATGTATTTGTGTTCATGTGTATGTAGGTGCATTTGTGATTCTGTGTGTGTTTGCTTGTGTGTGTGTGTGTGTGTGTGTGTGTGTGTGTGTGTGTGTGATAGCGTGTCAGTGACCATGCACATGGACATAGATGTGGAAGCCAAAGGACAATATCAGATGCTTTTTCTAAGGAATGCCACCAGACTCTATAGAAACTGAGCCTGTTATTGGCCTATAGATCATCTATTAGACTATACTAATTGGGCAGCAAACGCTAATAATATTGTCTCTGCCTCCCCAATGCTGATATAACAGGTTCACGTAAACACAAATGGCATTTTACATGGGTAGTGGGGTGTGAAAGTTTCAATATGGTAGTGCTATGTATGATCCCATATACTCAGGTATTTAATTAAAATTGAGTTTGTAACTTCAGCCCCTAGCTAGCCAATTTCTGCTTTATAGGGAGGGAGGACGTCATTAGGGGTAAATCTGATTCCAGCCCAAAGGTGTAGAGAGCAGTTTATGTTCTGCTGTCCTTGCTTGCTTTTGGTGTTTGTGTATTGTGATGTTGTTGATATCTTTTTGCTTGGATCTATGAAAGAAAGCAAGAGTCACTTTCTTCAACCATTGATGAAACATCCTTTGGATCTGTAAGACTGAAATAATTCAATTCCTCCTATAAACTGTGTCTGACTGGAAGTTTGTCTTAGCAATGTGGAACTGACTAAAATAGAGTTTGGTAACAAAGAGTTGGGGTTTTCTGCACATAAAATATAACAATGTGGATTTTGGTCATTTGGAGCTTGTGTCCTGCAGGCATGTGTCAGGGCATGGTACTTTTAACTGCAGAAGCCTTACAGTGAATTAAGCCAAATTTTATGGGCTACTCTGGTGATAGTTTGAAAATGCTAAATGCAGAGAATTTCATTGGCTTATGAACTTTCAAAGGGGAAAGAAAGGCAGCAGAGAAAATTGTTGAAACAGGGTTACTAGCATAAAGGCTGTCTATGTTCTATTTCCCATGTACAGAGAGTTTGATCAAGGTTGAATTTAAAAGTAATAGGTGTTCTTGGTGGAAGATATAGAACTTAGCAATATATGATTTAACGTTGGAAAAGTTTAAGCAAGTTCAAAGTTACTGGCACAGACAGTGGTTTTAGGTTACTAAAATTTGTCATTGTTAAATAGATTACCATAATAAAGTTTTTGCCAACAGGTTATGGATGCTACACTTGAACTATAGATGTTTGATATTTACCTGAGGGTTATTGGTTTGTATTGTTTTAGTCTCTTCCTGTTATTCCTTTTTGAGATGGAAATGTTTACTTTGTGCCATTACCTGGTGGGATGTACATAACTTTTATTTTCTTTTTTCATATTCACTATTATTTTAATTTGCATTTCTCCGGTGATTAGTATTGTTGTGCATTCTTTTTCACACACCCATTAGGCATTTTCATATCCCTTTTAGAAAAATGTCTCTGTCATTTTTAAAATCTGGATTGTTGTGGTTGGCTTGTTCTCTTTTTTATCTTTTAATTTACTTTTTAAAAATATCTTTATTAGGAATGATTAGATAGATTATATGAGCAAATCTTGTGATGGTGCCCCTATTTCCCTCCTCTCTGAACCCTACTCACTGGGGCTCCTATTTGGTATGTGTACTGGATCTTTCCATAGGATAGGGAATTTTAAACTAGATCAGAGATAGCCAGTATTCCCCTTTTGTGTGTTGTTGCTGAGGGGACAATATCTCTGCAGATTCTCCCCCACAATGGCTCTTATATTCTTTCTGCCCACCCTCTTCCACTCATTTCCCTGAGTCATGGTGGGTGAGTTTTAAATCTGCTTTATTGTTGAGATGTTAAGTGTCTCTGGACTTCTGCTTTGGGTTGTGTTGGGTATCATTGATGTCTGTCTCCATTGACCTTTCCTGGGTTACCTGATTTGCTGTGGTGATTGGTCTCCTGTTTTTCTCTTCGCTTTCTCATAGGTTTCATATGGGCCATGAAAGGCCAGGGGTGGTTCACCTCCTGCCTGGATGCTAGCCATCATCCCATGTCTTGTTAGTGGAAATGGGTTGTCCCAAGCTCTCTCTTGCTGCCTTCTGAAAAATACAAACAGAATCTCCAATTGAGAGTAAGATCAGTATAGGTTAAATGAGACAAACATTGCTCTTTTGGCAAGATTATAATGGTTGTAGCCACTCTATAGTTCTCTAGTAGTGGGAATTTCCCACTTGGAGCCCAGGTTCATGGTCCCCATAGGATTTTGCCATGGATCCCAGTTCCACTTAGAGTTCCTTGTCACTAAGTAGATCTCTTAGACAATATGCAAGCCATTGATTACCCTCCTAAGTTTAGCACCACTATTGCACAGATGAGCATTTCTTGATTTGCTGGTCCCTTCCATATAGCAGTGTGTTCAGCATTCCGGTGACAACCATCTGTATTGTATACCTGTGTTCTCTGCTTTCTCCAAATATCAATAACCAATTTCCTGTGACAACTCATGTAATGTCTTCCAGCAATACACATGCTACCATCTGGAAGCTGTTTAACATTCTGGATCCAGCAGGATCTCTTAGTGTTATTTGATGACACTCTGTGGTTTCTTCAGCAATAGGATCTTACCTAGGGCCTCTGACTGTCATTGCTGGATTTTCCTTTGGATCTGTGAACTTGAAATAAACCTCTTCTTCCCATGAACTGTGTCTGGTTAAAAGTTCATCCCAGCAACATGGAGCTGATGACAGCACAGGGATTGTACTCAGGTCTACATGTTTAGTTCACTGATTAAGCTATCGCTCCAGCTTATTTTTCTCTTATCTAGACAACATTATTATCAACACCTTTTTATGTTGCTTCCTGATACCACTGAGTGATTTTATTCATCAAATAATAATTAACACACAGTAAATGTGTTTGTATACTTAAACCTGCAGAGCACATATAGTATATAAGAAGAAACCAATAGGAACCTGTAGAATTCATTGGAAAAGTGTAACAACCAATTCCTTTTACCTTTTCTGGCATAGTCCTGCAAACCAGAGAATTTTTAATATGCTCCAATGACAATTTGTAGGAATAATATGCCATAGAATACTATACCCAGTTAGCTAAGTGATCTAATTGGAGGGAAAATTAAAGTAGTTTATAAAATGCACTGAATGTGATTTTTCCTTTTGAAGTATTTTTATTAATTTATTTTTTAATTGTCCATAATGAGTTACATTATTTAATGGGCAGACAATAAGTTGTTATCCCCCGTTCCCCAATGCCCCTCTTCCCCATCCCCAAACAGCTGGATATCCTCCTCCTTGGATAGTCTGGATCAGTCCTTGGGGCAGGGGACCATGGATAGCCTAGAAGACAGAGCATTTCTGCTGGCCTTAGAGTGTTGCTACTGAGGGCAGCCATGACTTTGGGTATTCTCCCCTACCAAGGCTCTCACAATCTTTCTGCCCCCCTCTTCCGCTCATTTCCCTAAGTCGTGGTGGGTGAGTATTAAGGATGTTTTATTGTTGAGATGTTAGGGGTCTCTGTACTTCTGGATTAGGTTTTGTCGAAAATCACTGGTGTCTGTCTCCTTAGTTTATCCTTTGTTGGCTGATTGGCTGTGGCCTGGAGTCACTTGTTCATCTCATCATTTCTGTGGGGTTCCATAAGGATCCTCCATGGTATGTCTGGGGTGGCTCATCTCTTGTCAGGATGTCAGCTATTGGCCTGCAGTTCATTGGTAGGGTAGAATGAACCACATCTTTCACTGCATTCTGAAAGATACAAACAGAGTCTCCATCAGATTGAGATCAGTATAGGTTAACTGAGATACACATTTTTGAATTGGCTAGATTCTATTTTTAGTAGACTCTCCCAGTGCATATCGCCCTAAGTCCCCAGTTTAAATTGAGGGCTCCTCCTCACTAAGTGGAGTATTTGGCCGAATTTAAAAGCTGTTGATTAACTCCTCAGGCTTTGGCTCCTCCGTTGCACAAGTGATCCATTCCTGGTTCTCTGTTCTCTCCCAGTAGGAAGTGTGGTTAGCCTACTCATAGCAACAGGCTGTGTTCCATTCCAGTGATCTCTGTTTTCTCCAGCTGTTGTTGACCAGATTCCCCGGGCAGCTTATGCAGTGCCTTCCAGCACTGCACTAACTACCATCTGGGGGCTGGATATCATTCTGGGCCTCAAAGGGTCTCTCAATGCTGATCAATGGCTTTCTTTGGTTTCTTCAGCAACAGGGTTTCACCTTCAGCCTGGGGTGGGCATCCAAGAGCCTTGACAGAATCCTGTCTTGTTTATGGGACCCCATAGGTCACTTTGGTCAAAATCCTCATATGCATAATGCAACCTATTGAGTAAGTAGTGGGCACCATCTGGCAAGAGGGACCATGAGTTGTAGGGGAGAGAGTCTAAGCCTGTGAAAATTGATTAGTCTGAAAACCTCTAGTCCCAGTCACCAGCTCCTTCCCTCACTGAGCTATTGTCCTTTTGAAATATTATAGGCAGATATCATTATTTTGCATTACTTTACATTATAAGGCAGTTAAATCAAATTTAAATTATATGTATTATGTATTTTCCAATTCTTCTGTGCTTTACATTTTAACTATTCTATAACATAATTGGAGTTTAAAGATTAAAATCTGATCCTATGCCCCTTTCTTAATAAGCTTTCAACAAATGGCATATATTTGGGGGTTCAAATTCAGCTCTGCATTTGAGTAATACTGCATTGAAAAATCACCTCCAAATACACTGGTTTAAAAAGCATATGTGTTTTATACAGCATAATTATGTGTGTGTGGTTGTGTGTGTGTGTGGTTGTGTGTTAACGTGTGTATGCATGTTACTGATGTTTAGTTGACAATATTATTGCTTTTAAAGGGGAATATTTGTCTGGCTTCATTTAGCTGGTAGGTCATGTTAATCCTGGCTTCAGCTGGGAAGTCTGAGTTTATAAGACCCACTCTTTGCAGGCCTTCTTCTTTCAGGAATTTCACTCTGGAACTGTGTCAGATCTATTGTCACTGGAGCCTTTACAACATAAAGAAAATTAGGAAAGAAAAAAAGCAATCATATAGACATAGACTATTACACAAGAGCTGATTAGTTACTTTTGTGTAGCTATAACTAAATTACTTGAGAGAGCAGAATAATAATGCTTTCCTGGTCTTTTATCCATGGATTCTTAATATAATGTGTTTTATCAAAACATCATGGTGGCAGGAACATGTGGTAGAGGAGGTTTTTGACCTAGTGGTGGACAGGAAGTAGACAGAAAGGAAGGGGCCAAGGACTAGGTGTACTTCTGATAGCAGCTCAAGCAGAAAACTTTAAATCTAATCATTTGGACTTTTCCCATTATAATTTACAGATGTTTCTCCAAAATTAATCCTGACATCTAGCAGTTGAATATGAAGTATTTGTTGACTAGGCAGATGTTATATCTACCCTAATGAAGATAAATATTACTTATAAGTAATTCTATAACATAAAGGGCATGAGAAAGAAAAGGTATATATGCTAATTAACATAAAGGGAAGCATTTTGCATATATTCATGCTTTTGTATGTGAGACCATGAGAGTGTTCATGTGCATGCATATGAACATCTGTAGGACAAAGGAATATTAGTGTTATCTTGAGGTACAGTACTGATAGAAAGAATATGTGTCCTAAAGGAGAGATATTACATTGGCTTACACTATACATACTGGTCAGCCCAACAAGTACTGTCTGAACACTGGTAAGACTGAGAATGTTGAAGCTTTTCAGTCCATGGGGCTGGATGCCTCATTAGTCCCAATCTCACACTAAAGGCCTGGAGGATTCCTGTAAAGCTACTGGTTTTCAACCCATGTTGGAAGGCTGAAAAAGCTGGATTCTGATGTCCAGGAAGGATGACAGCAATAGGGTAGTTTTGCAAATCAGCAAGTTAAATGGGCAGCCAGGTATAAAAGACACTGTGTTCTGATGGAGATTCTTTATATCACCAAAAAGGCCACCTGCTCTGGGGGAAGGTGTCCTATTCTGTTAATCTATCTTGGGATCACCTCACAGACATGCATCAGCATAAGAGGAATGAATGAGCTTCCAGATTGTTTACAGTGATCATTAATACTAAATCTCTTGAGTAAGCACTCTCATAGTATACATTGAAGCAATTAATTTACCTGAGAGATTATACATTATTAAGCTTTCTCCACAGAAAAATCTGATACATTCAAGCAGTTTATACCACCAAGGAAAGTGTCTAAGACATATATTTGTTTTACCTTTGCCTAGCTTTACCCTATGGCAGCAACAGGATATGTCATTTTCCTATTTGCTTGTTGAACTCATTCTGTCATGAAAGGTCAGAAAAGAAAATAATTTCAAATGTCAATAGGTGTTTAAAGCATTTTTTGAGCAAGGTATTTTTTATCATCTTAACTATCAAATATTAAATGCAAAAATAATGTTTTGGAATTCTGTTGAAGATAGGGTCAGTCTTGTGAACTATTTGCATTTTTAATATATATTTATTGTCCATAATTAGTTACATTATTTAGTGGGCAAATAATGAGTTGTTATGCCCAATTCCCCAATTCCCCAATTCCCCCCTCCCCATCCCGGATCAGCTGGATATCCTCCTACATGGGCTGCCTTTATTAGTCCTTTTGGCAGGGGATCCTGGATAGCTTAGTACTCAGCCCGGTCTTCCTGGCCCAAGCGTGTTGTTACTGAAGGGTGCCATGGCTCTGGATAGTCTCCCCCACCTCGGCTTTCACAATCTTTCCCCCCCTCTTCCGCTCAGTTCCCTTAGTCGTGGTGGGTGAGTATTATGGCTAATGTTGTGAGCTTAGGGGTCTATGTGTCTAAAATCCTTGGTTTCTGTCTCATTGGCCTATCCTGTGTATATTGAATGGCTGTGGCAATGGGTCCCTTGTTCATCTGTCATTGTCTGCTGGTTTCCATATGGAACTTCCACAATATGACTGTGGTGGATCCTCTCTTGCCAGGATTTCAGCCATCAGCCTACGGTTGGTTGGTAGGGTTAGATGGGCCACAGACCTCTCGTTGAATCCTGAAAAACACAAACACATTTGGCTTATCCTGAGTTGGTTGAATGGCTGTGGCTGTGGGTCCCTTGTTCATCACGTCCTTCTCTGCAGTATTACATATGGATCCTCCGCAATATGACTGTGGTGGCTCATCTCTTGCCATGATCTCAGCTATTTGCCTGCTGTCGGATGGTAGGGTTATATGGGCCACAGCTCATTCACTATATCCTGAAAAATACAAAGACAATCTCCACTGGAGAGTGAGAACAGTATAGGTTAACAATATACACCATTCTGGATTACCTAGTTTCTATTTTTAGTAGCCTCCCTGTCAGACGTTCGCATAGTATATATTTTCTTGGGAGCCCAAGAATATGGGATCCGGTGCATATTGCCCTAAATCGCCAGTTCCAATCAAGGGTTCCCCCTCACTGAGTAGAATATTTGGCCGAATTTAATACCTGTTGATTGTCTCCCACAGGCCCAGGATCCTTCATTGCACAAGTGATCGTTTCTTGGTTTGTTGTTCTCTCCCAGTAGGAACTGTGTTCAGCCTATTCATGGCCGCAGACTATGTTTCATGCCAAAGGTCTGTTTACTCCAGTTATCGCGGATCAGCTTCCCCTGGAAGCTTGTGCAATGCCCTCCAGCACTTCACTAACTGCCATCTGGGGGTTGGTTACCATTCCAAACCTCACTGGGACTCTATGATGATCGATGGCATTCTGTGGTTTCTTCAGCAACAGGGTTTTGCCTCAGGCCTGGGGAGGGTTTTCAGGAGCCTTGACAGAATTCTGTCTTGTTTTTGGAACCTCATGGGTCACTTTGATCAACAGCTCAGTGAGGGAAGGGACCCGGGGCTTTCAGACTGCTCAATTATTCACAGACTTAGACATTCTCCCCTGCTACTCAGGACCCCTTTTACCAGTTGACACCCACTATTTACTCTTTAGGTTACAGTATGCTCCTGAGGATTTTATGATTTTTGAACCTAATTTGGATTGGCCTCCTGCTTAAGCCATTCCCCTCCCCCCATCCCTTACCCCTCATTCATAATGTCATACTTCTTTCTACTAGTCTGCATAAAGAAAACAGTTATCCTGGTTAAGGACCACATATGAGGGAGAATATGCAGCATTCAATTCTCTGTTCTTTTGAGTGTTCACTTAGTAAGATCTGCTCAAAGTCAGACCATTTTTTCCTAAATTTCGATATGTTATTTTTCCTTTCAGCTGAGTAGAGTTCCATTGTATAAAAATACCACAGTTTCACTGTCCATTCCTCCATGGATGGCCATTTGGGTTGATTCCAAATCTTGGCTATTATGAATTGAGCTGCTATAAATATAGTTGTACAAAATTTTCTGCATGAGATGTGGCATCTTGCAGGTAGTTGCCTAGTAGAGGGATAGCTGGGTCCATTGGTAGTTCAATGTCCATTCTGTCTAGAAGTATCCACACTGCTTTCCATAATGGTTGAACAAGTTTGCAATCCCACCAGCAGTGAATGAGGGTTCCTTTTTCCCCACATCCTCACCAGCAACGATTGTTGTTGGTTTTCTTTATGATTGCCATTCTGACAGGTGTAAGATGGTATCTCATTGTGGTTTTGAGTTGCATTTCCCTGATGCTTAAGGATGCTGAGCACTTTATTAAATGGGTCAAGGCCATTTGTGTTTCCTCATCCGTGAATTCTCTGTTGAGATCAGTACCCCATTTTGTGTGGGGGCATTTTGGGTTTTTGTTAAATAATTTTTTTGAGTTCTCTGTAGGTTTTTGAAATTAGGTCTCTGTCAGAGTTGTGGCTGGTGAAAATCATTTCGCAGTTTGAAGGGGGTCTATTGGTTCTGTTTATGGTTTGTTTGTCTATACAGAAGCTTTTGAGCCTGATCAGGTCCCATTGGTTAAGTGATTGCCGTATTTCCTGGGCTGCTGGAGATTTGCTCAGGAAATTTTTTCCTACTCCTATTTCATGTAGAGATCCTCCTATTTTTTTCTACCAGGGTGTTCAGGGTTACAGGGTTTATATTAAGGTCTCTGATCCATTTGAGGTTGATTTTTGTGCAAGGAGTGGGTCTAATTTCATTTTTTTACACCTTTTTATCCAATTCGTTCAGCACCATTTGATGAAGATGTTATCTTTCGCCCAGCGTGCATTGTTGGCCCCCTTGTTAAAGACCAAATAACTGAAGTTACTTCCATTCAAAGCTGGGTGTTCAATTCTGTTCCATTGATCTGTCGTTCTGTTTTTATGCCAGTACCATGCTGTTTTCATTACTATGGCTTTGTAGTATGTTTTCAAGTCAGGCATGGTGATACCTCCTGAGTAGCATTTGTTACTTAGAATATTTTTGGCCCTCTGAGGTCTTTTGCCTTTCCAAATAAATTTAGAGATTACTTTTCCTATGTCTGTGAAGAAAGAGGTTGGGATTTTTAACCAAATAGCATTGAATCTGTAAATCGCTTTTGGCAGGATTGCCATTTTTACTATATTGATTCTCCCTATCCATGAGCATGCAATATCTTTCCGTCTTCTCACATCCTCCTCTATTTCCTTCTTAAGTGTTTCAATATTTTCCTCAAATAAGTCCTTTACAACCTTGGTTAGTGATATTCCAAGGTATTTGATTTTCTTTAAGGCTATAGAAAATGGGACAGTCTCTCTAATGTCTTTTTCTGTCAGCTTGCCTTCTGCGTATAGAAAGGCTACTGATTTTTGTGTGTTAATTTTGTATCCTGCCACATTGCTGAAGGCATTAATCACCTTCAAGAAGTTACTGAAACTATTCTGGTCTGATATATGAAGGATCAGGTCATCTGCAAAGAGGGATAGTTTAATTTCTTCCTTTCTGATTTGTATCCCTTTTATGTTCTTCTCTTGTATTATTGCTTGGGCTAGAACTTAAAGCACTATTTTAAAGAGCAGTGGTGAGAGTGACAGCCTTTTCTTGTTTCTGAATTGAGAGGGAACTACTTGAGTAGTTCCCCATTGAGAATCATCTGTGCTTTAGGAGATTTGTAAAATGACTTTATTAAATTGAGGAATAGGCCATCTATGCCTATTCTTTCGAGAGCTTTGAACATGAATAGTTGTTGAATTTTCACAAAAGCCTTTTCCACATCTATTGAGATATCCATGTGGTTTTTGTGTTGGAGCCAATTAATGTGATGTATTACATTTATCTACTTACATATGTTAAACCATCTCTGTATCTCTGGGATAAAGCCAACTTGGTCAGGGTGGATAATATTTTTGATATAGCATTGTATCCGGTTTGCTAGGACTTTGTTCAGGATTTTTGCATCTAAGTTCATCAGAGATATGGGTCTATAGTTCTCTTTCCTTGTTGCATCCTTGCCTGGTTTGGGGATTAAGGCAATGGAAGCTTCATAGAAGGTGTCTGGGAGCCTTCCCTCTTTTTCGGTGCTTCTAACAAGCTTGAGAAAGAGTGGTTTCAGCTCTGTGATGAAGGCTTGGTAGAATTCAGCTGTGAAACCATCTGGTCCTGGGCTTTTCCTTTTGGGAAGGTTTTTGATTACATCTTTAATCTCTGTGGATGTGATAGGTTTATTTAGTGCTTTTATCTGCTCTGGGTTATAAGCTTTGGCAGTTGGTAGGTGACCAAAAACCTATCCATTTCTTCCTGGTTCTCTAATTTTGTGGAGTAGAGGTTTTGGAAGTATGACCTGATGATTCTTCGAATGTCTTTTGGATCTGTTGTGATCTCACCATTGTCCTTTCTGATTTTGTTGATTTGGGCTTTCTCATTTCTTTGATTAGGTTGGCCAGAGGTTTGTCAATCTTATTAACTTTTTCAAAGAACTAACTCTTTGATTTATGTATTTTTTAATTGTTTTCTTTATTTTCAATTCATTAATCTCAGCTCTGATTTTAATTATTTCCTTTTGTCTTGAGCTCCTCAGGTTAGCTTTTTCCATCTGTTCCAATGATCTTAGGTGGGTGGTTAGGCGACTGATTTGAGACCTCTCTGTCTTAGATATGAAGGCATTTAGAGTGATGTACTTTCCCCTCAGGACTGCCTTCTTTGTGTCCCGTAAGTTCTGATATGATGTATTATATTCATCATTTAATACTAGGAAATTTTGAATTTCCTATTTTATTTCTTGGATGACCCAATCATTTTTTAGGAGCGCATTATTCAGGCATCAGTACTTTGTGTATTTTCTGGATCCTGTTCAATTTTTAACTTCTACCTTTAATGCACTGTGGTATGATATGATGCAAGGAACTACCTCGATCTCTGAATTTGTTTAGGGAAGTTTTGTGACAAGAGATGTGATCAATTTTAGAAAAAGTCCCATGTTCTCGTGAGAAGAATGCATATTCTGTGTCTTTGTGGTAGAACGTTTTGTAAGTATCTGTTATCCCGAGCTGGTCAATGGTGTCATTAAGCTCCATATGTCCCTGCTGATCTTCTGTTTGGTTTATCTGTCTAGAGCTGATAGAGGTGTATTAAAGTTTCCTACTATGATGGAATTATAGTCTATTTCTGCTTTATTTTTGAGTAGGGTTTCCTTCATGAACTGTGTTGCACCCAAATTTGGTCTGTATATGTTGATGATGGTGACATCTTCCTGTTGGATTATTCCTTTGATTTTAAGAAGTGACCATCATTATCCTTTTTAAATGATTTTGGTGTAAAGTCTATTTTGTCAGAGATTAGTGTAGCCACACGCGCTTGCTTTTTACTTCCACATGCCTGAAAAACTCTTTTCCATCCTTTTACTCTAAGAAGATTGCTGTCTTTAGAATTAAAGTGCATTTCCTGAAGACAGCAGATGGAATGATCCATTTTTCTGATCCACCCTGCAAGTCTGTGTCTTTTTATAGGGGAGTTAAGTCCATTTATATTCAGTGATATAACTGTGAGGTTTGCTTTGAGCCCTGCCATGATCAAGGGTTAATGGGGGTTTTTGTCAATGCTGCTGTTATTAGCACAGTGACTGTGATTGTTGTATCTGATCTCTGGTAACCTGAGGAAGATTTCTTGTTTCTTCTGTGTGGGATATCTGTTGCAGGATCTTCTGGAATTGTGCCTTTGTTTTGAAATAGTCGTAGAGATGTTTTACTTCATGGAACACTTTCACTTCTCCATCTATCAGGAGGGATAGGTTTGCTGGTACAGTAGTCTAGGTTGAAAGCCATAATTCTTTAAGCCCTGAAAAGCATTATTCCAAGCCCTTTTGGCTTTCATGGTTTCTAATGAGAAGTCTGAGGTAAGTCTGATGGCTTTTCCTTTATAAGTTAAGGTTTGCTTTCCTCTAGCAGCTTTGAGTATTTTCTCTTTGCTTTCTATGTTAGGCATCTTAATTAAAATGTGATGGAGAATTTCTCTCCATGTCAAGTCTGTTTGGGGTCCTCTGGGCCCCTTGAAAGTTGAGTGGACTTTCTCTTGTTAGATAGGGAAAGTTTTCTTGAATAATTCTGTTGAAGATATTTCCTATGCTCTTAGCCTGGGCTTCTTCTCCCTCTGGGATTCCCATGATTCTAATATTGGTCCTCTTTATTGTATCCCATAGATCCCTAAAATTTTGCTCACTTGATATCTTGAATTTATTGAAACCTATGTCATCCTTATTAATTCCTTCTGATTTGTCTTCTACTTCTGAAAGTCTGTCCTCCAGATTATCAACTCTGGGACTGAATGATTCAACTGAGTTTTTTAACATCTCCTTTTCATTATCGATTTTTGCTATAATTTTGTTTGTAGTCTCCAATTCTTTGGTGAGATCCAATTTCCAATCTATTTTTGTTTTTGCTTGGGATTCCTGATAATCATTTTTAAGTTTTCTTAAGTCCTCATGAAATTTAATCAATTGATTTTCCAGGTCTTCTCTTAGTTGTTTAATCTTTAATTCCCTTAATGTATTTCTGAATTTGTTCATATTTCTCTCCATCATATTCAATCTGGAATCTATGCTTGAGTAAGAAAGCTTCGTCTCATTCATGTCTTTTCTCATAATTTCCATATCAGCCCTTAACTGCTTCATATTTGCATTGCAGTTATTGTCAGGAGTCATATTATTCTCTCTTTGCGGTTGTGTATGAGCTACCTCTACTTCCTTGCCATTTTCATGTTCCTTAATGGGACTAGGGGCCCTGGGTTTGGGAGTTCCATTTTTCCCTTGGTTTCTGCCCATGCCCAGATAGGGAAGTGGGACTCAGGTGCCCTGAGGAGTGCTATTCAGCCCCCGTTACTTCCTGGCAGTAGCACGTGATCCCTGGTACTTGCGGAGAACTCCTGTGCCTTCCTGGGAGGTACCTGTCTGATGAATCGGCCTCTGCCAATGTCCCCAGGCTGTTATTCCAGGCCTGGATCCCAGCTGGGCAATCAAACCTCCGCGGAGGGACAGCCCCTCCCCTCTCAGACGGTACCCTGTCAAATCTGCCTCCGCCAAGTTTCCCAGGTATCTCCCTCAGGTCTGGCCCTGGAACCTAGCTAGGTCAGCTTGCCCAAGTATCACATCTGCCTGTGTATTTGGGGTGGGGGTGGTGGAGATAAGCACGTCTGAGGATCAGGTGCTCCCATGAGGGGAAGCCATTCAATTGGTTGTGCTTGGGCAGGGTTCAGCTCCATGTTCCCCTGCAGAGCTGAGAGCAGCTGGGGAACCCTGTGGTGGTCCCGAAGCTGAGGAGAGGCTGGGCCTATGGACAGGTCTGGCTGTGATTTGGCACCTGGATCCCAGCTGGGCAATCAAACCTCCGCAGAGAGACAGCCCCCCCACCCCTCAGACGACACCCTTCCGAATCAGCCTCCGCCAAGATTCTCAGCTGTCTGCCTCAGGTCTGTCCCTAGAACCAAGCTAGGTCAGCCTGCCCAAGGATCACGTCTGCCTATGTATGTCTG
>PVHP010036061.1:0-18129 GCA_004024765.1 Zapus hudsonius | reverse complement strand
TGGAATGGGCCAGAAGCCAGGAAGTGATGGTACCAACACATGATGTAACCACACAAAGCTACTTAATAAAAAAAAATTTTAGGGCTTGAGAGATGGCTCAGCAGTTCAGGCGCTTGCCTGCAAAGCCTAAGGACCTGCGTTGGATTCCCCAGGGCCCATGCAAAGCCAGATGCACAGGAGAGCACATGTATCTGGAGTTCGGTTACAGTGGCTGGAGGTCCTGATACACCCATTCTCTCACCCTCATTCATTAATAAATAAATTAATTAAAAAGAAAACATTGTTCCTAACTTAACCCAAGTTTTTCATTATAAAAGGATTACAGCTGGGCGTGGTGATGCTCAGCTCTCATCTCAGCACCGGGAGGCAGAGGTGCCTTAAAGTCAGTTAAATGCTGAAGGAGTCTCTCCTTCCATACCGTCCGTCTCTGAGGCCCTCCAGGCAGTCCTGGCTAGCAGGAAATTCACTACCCAGACCAGGCTGGCCTCAAACTTGCAGCGATTTGCAGACACATGGCCTAGGGGATTTCTTCTGTCACTGTTAGACTACCTCAGCTATTCAACGAAGGAGCATTAAAAATCCCAAATGGGGCTGGAGAGATGGCTCAATGGTTAAGGCATTTGCCTCCAGTGCCTAAGGCCCTGGGTTCAATTCCCCAGGACCCACATAAGCCAGACCCACAAGGTGGTGGCCCTGATGCGCGCTCTCTCTCTGCTTGAAAATGAATAAATAAAATATTTTTTTTAAAAATCCCAAATGATGCACCACGAGAAGACAAGAGTCAGGTGAGCTGGATAAACACAGCCAGACCATCATCCTTCCACGTGTAACCTGACTAAGACGACCTGGTTTACACTTGTAGTGGCAGACACAGGATATAAAACAAGAGCCAGGCATGGTTAATACACACCTGTAATCCCAGCACTTGGAAGGGGTTGAGTCAGGAAGACTGGGCCTCTCTCATAATCACACTGAAAGAGCTTTGCCCAGTCAGCACCCTCTGCGAGCAATCTCAGTGGACTGCAAATGGAACTCATGAAGCCTGTGTTCAATCCCCAGCACTGCAGAGTTATCTGGGTAAAGCTAGGAGCCAATTCATGTTCAAGACCAACCCTGAAAGCTATGCTGACAAGTGAGCTCAGAGGTGAAGCTGGATACAAGGCCTGGTGAGAGACTGAACGAAGCCCCGTGTTCAAATCCCCACGACTGGAATAAGAGCAACAATAATAACCCAGGAATCATTGCAGCATCCATGCCTTCTGGATAACTGAGACATAGTTCTTGTAAGAATTAGGGTGCCCAGGGGCTGGAGAGATGGCTCAGTGGTTAAGGCACTTGCCTCCAGTGCCTAAGGCCCCGGGTTCAATTCCCTAGGACTCACATAAGCCAGACCCACAAGGTGGTGGCCTTGGTTCTCTCTCTCTCTGATTGAAAATGAATGAATAAAAAAAAAGAATTAGGGTGCCCAGACTTGGGGATCCTTGTCATGCAGGGGCATCTCGGGTTATCACCATCATTCCTAACAGAATACAGAATAAGCCACAAAAGCTGTAGAAAACCTCGCTGCAACACTGGCCGCAATCTTCAGAAGGGCCAGTAGGTGGCGCGCCAGACCAGGGGTTGGAGCCCAGGACGGGCAAGCGAGAGCCTGCCAACCTCAGCGCCTTTCAACCTGGTGAGTTTTAACCAAGCTGGGGTTTTAACTACTTATGTGGGAATCTCACGGATGAGGCCCAATTCTGCCTTTCTCCATCACTCACTCGCTTACATGTTTGTTCTATTAAACTTAACAAATACATTTTTGAAAGTTGAACTAAGTAATTCCAGGATAAAACAGCCTTTAACAGGGTAGAAGACAAAATTAGGTGTTAAAAAAAAACCCAACAACTTTCTAAGTAAAAATACAGGAATATCACCATTGCCAAAATAATTTTCCAAACAGGAGCAACTATGTCACCTTGCTGGGTAAGCCCCCTTCTGACGGCCATCCCTTTGACTCTGCACTGTGACTTCGACCATCAAAATAAGATCGCCCTTAAAATATAAAACCATATTGACTGGAGATGCAATTCTGGCAAAATGCAGACCTGCATTCTGTATTGGACAGACAAGGCTTTGAGACCTTCAGCAGCCTGAAGCCCACGGTACCACTGCTTCATAAGGGACAGAACACGAGGCCAGGCTTTCTGCATTTGTCAAGACAGGAAGACTTGTCTCCCTTTCAACTTCCCGGATCTTTCCCCAAGGGTTTCCTGCTCAGCTCCACCAGCCCGGCCCAGCCTGCCCCAGTGCATCCCAATTCCTCCCGTCTCTCAAAGGGAACCTAACCCAGCTACAAACAGAATACCAAGTGGCCTTTACACTCTCCCAAATTGGATTTTGGTTTGTTTGGTTTTCGAGGTAGGCTCTCACTGTAGCCCAGGCTGACCTGGAATTCCCTATGGAGTCCCAGGCTGGCCTCGAACTCACATCAATCCTGTCTCCCAAGGAACTTAAGGGAGGAAAATCAGGCTGTGGGTGTGAAGAGCAGGCGGCAGGCTGAACTCCCTTTCCTAACCCGTCTCCACGTCTCACTCTTGACCCACTCTTAGAAAACTCACTGGCCAGGACGATTTAAATAGCTGTCAGCCTCCCCACCACCCAGGGATTTTGACCTACCTTATAGTCTTCTATGGTAGCTTTGAAAGGAGACGGACTCCACGGAATATTTGCGACTCTGCCCTTCATAAATTATTGTGCATTAACGTGTTTTGTAAATGGGAGAGAAGTTCATCATTTCGGTTCAGATGAAATAGAATGATCCAGTGAGCAAACAATCCGCCCTCTCTCCTCTCTGCCACCCAATTTGACTTTCCTGCCTCCACCCATCTGCTCCACCCTGTGGAGAGCTGCCAGGACCAGTCCAACTAGTTCAAACAGGACATGGCTTCAGATAAGATTCTGCCCACACCCTGTACTTCGGAAAGACCAAGTGAAGCAATTGATTTTGCATGGAAATAAGGACAGGTGCAAAGGTGACGGGCCTCAGAGCAGGGCTGGGCCCGCCTCTAGGTCAGCCCGCAAATTCAAGGGCACCAGGTTAGTAGCCATTTTCCCTACTTGTTTTCTCCGACAATTCTTTTTTTCTTTTCTTTAAGGGCACACAACCCAAGATTAATTGGAAAATACCCACAATGCCTAATCCTGCTGTGGACACAACTTCGGAGGCCTCGCCTAAGGCCTCCCGGTTCTCCACTGCGAGGTATTATATAATCAAATCCAGAAGGGCTGCATGAGGCCACATGGCCTCCCTCCGCCCAGCTAAGCGAGGTGCCCTCCCTATCGCCAGAGACCCACCCCACCCCACCCCGCAGGGCCTCCACCCATGGGCCCCACCCTGCAGGGAGTGGGAGGCTGGGACTGAGTGGCCAACGGGCTGGCTCTGGGCTACAGTCAGTTCCTGGAAACTCTGGCCCCAACAAGGATGCAGGCTGGAACCTTAAAAGCAGTCAGAACAGTGAGGGGTGACGGTCCCTAAGGAGGCGCCGTGAAAGCCCTGCACCCCCAAAGCTGTCCTCTCCCTTCACAAGTAAACCAGAAATAACCACAGAACAGTTCAAAGCGGCAGCTCAGTTGGCATGCCCAGATGTTCCCCGCCCCCAGGAGCCTCATTTTCCTGGGCTTTCACCATGGAAACCTAAGGTCACCGGTGAAGCCTGCCTCGCCCCCTTTCTTCCCATTACCACCAGTGCCAGGGAGGCCAGGGCCCCATCCTCCAGGCTTTGACCCAGCCATGCAGCCCGGACCCCCTCGCTACTTAATTCCTAGGCTCTCTCGTCGGGTCCCTGGCAAGTCCTTCAAGGAGAAGCCTGGGTGATGGTGCCTGCATTTGCCACCCCCTTCCTGGCCATCGGACCCTGCTTACAAGAGCCCCCGCCAGTGCTGGCGGCCATGCTTCCCCCTCCCCAGCCTTTTGTTCATTTAGGGCCCTGATGCTGGGCAACCGTGTGGAATGCCCCCTCCCCTTCCGGCTTATCTAAATCCTAATTCTTCGAAGGGCTCAGCCCCCCTGTAGTCTGCGGACGACTGCTCCCTGGCAAACCCCAGGAGCCTTCTACCTGGACGCTGGGAGCAGGGGAGCCTGGCAGGTGTCTTACCCCATCCAGGACGCTCCATGCCCACTCGCCAAAGGAGACCTAATGGTACTGGTTAGGCACAGGAAGGAACCCTCAGATACCTGGGCCCCAAGCAATATGAACAAGCACACAACACAAAAATTAACTGGTTTAGTGAGACCTAGTCATGAGTCTATAGTCACCTCTCTGGAAGAACTTGAAATGCCCCCAAGCAAATGTGGAGAGGGCCAGCCCTTCAGGAAACATAAAGAAAATGTCCTTAACATACTCGCTGCCAGGGCTGGAGAGATGGCTCAGCAGTTAAGGCACTTGTCTCCAGTGCCTAAGGCCCTGGGTTCAATTCCCCAGGACCCACATAAGCCAGACCCACAAGGTGGTGGCCCTGGTGCGCTCGCACGCTCTCTCTCTCTCTCTCTCTCTCTCAGATTGAAAATGAATAAATAAAATATTTTTAAAAAATACTCACTGCCCGTCTCCAAGAGTCCTTACCAAGATCATCTTTAAATATTTTTAAGTATCTACCAAGTAAGGTCTTCTTAAACAAGCCCAGTGTCAAGGGCTCTGTTTTAAAACTCAAAAATATAGGGCTGGAGAGATGGTTCAGCGGTTAAGGTGCTTGCCTGCAAAGCAGAAGGACCTGAGTTCAATTCCCCAGGACCCATGTAAAGCCAGATGCATAAGGTGGCTCATGCATGGTGTTCATTTGCAGAACTGGAGGCCCTGGAATGCCCATTCTCTCGAAAGAAAGAAAGAAAGAAAGACAGACAGACAGGTGCACGCCTTTAATCCCAGCACTCAGGAGGCAGAGGTAGGAGGATCACCATAAATTCAAGGCCACCCTGAGACTGCAGAGTGAATTCCAGGTCAGCCTGGGCTAGAGTGAGACCCTACCTCGAAGAACCAAAAATAAAAAATAAAATAAGAAGGAAGAGAAGGGGAAGGAGCAATTGTAAAGACACACAAGACTCTTGGACTCAAAGTGCCACCATGCCTGCAACTAAGGCTTTTACCAAAAAAGGGACACTGTCTGGTGTGGCGGCTCCTGCCTACAGTCCCAGCCCTTGGAAGCAGAGGCAGGTTTGCTGCAAGTTCAAGACATGTCCAGACCCAGGGCTAAAGGATGTCTTTCTTGCTGCGACCACCATGGCCTTGGTGATGGGCTGTCCCCAGGTGCTTGTCGCTCAATGCCACTAAGGTGGGCGTAACCTTCTCATATAACTGGCAAACACTGAAGTTTTTAAAAAAATCTGCCAAGATCAAGATTTGAAGTGAAGGTCATGGTCGGACTTCTACTCTCAGTAAGAGTGGGTTAGTGACTTCTGCGGAGGGTTAGCCAATAGGAGTGATTTTAATACCCCCCACCTGCTGGCCACCCCTCTTTCAGAGGAAGCAGGCATCAATACAAGACCCAAAGACCCCCCCAAGCCACAAGCTCTTCTTTCTCGCTGATGCACCTGCAATCGGTCCATAAACCGCTGAGGACAATTGGCAGCTTTAGCCGAGTAAATACGGATATCCTCGTCATGGCTGTACAAAGGTGGAGGTCAGGCCCTCTCCTGTCTCCATTTTAGAAAGGAGGAAATGGAGCTGCAGCCAGGAGCAAGTGTGCATGTGCCCAAGACTGCGGGGCTGGGACCCACTTCAGGGTGACATGGTCTCACCCTGCCAGCACAGAGGGTGTGCTGTGCACACTGGCCCATGGTGAGGTTCCAATGACAATTAAGATTTCAAAGATGCCTTTTCAGGTTAGGTCACTACAGACCTACTGGGTCGTCCTGTGGCATAACTCCGAGATTAGCTGTAATGAGAGGTGCTCACCAAGGGCTTGTAGGACGGCTGAATGCTTGCACAGGAAGAAGACACAATGGAGGGCAGGAAGAGCCCTGGGGTGAGTGTGGATCAGGTGTCCCCATGGAAGGGGTCTGGGGCCAGCCAACCTGAGAAATGGTCCTCTCAAATTTAAATGTGAAAACTTATGGAGGTTTGGGAGACAAACACTCCCACTGTGTCTTGAGAAGTAAGCACTAAAGAAGAGCTGCATTTACTACTGAAAATAGTTATGAAAACCAAGTCCTAGCACTCAACAGGTAGGGCAATCGCCTTGAGTTTGAGGCCAGGCAAGGGCCACAGAGTGAGTTCCAGGTCAACCTGGGCTCGAATGGGACTCTACTTCAAAATTATATATATGTATATATATATATGTATATATATATATATACATATATATATGAAGGAGAGAGGGAGGGAAAATAAAAGGTTTGGGGATATAAAGCTTTGGAAGGCATACCAGGGTTTCAAGTGCAGACAGAGTGGCCAAAACCCTCACTGGGGAGGCAGAGCTAGGAGGATTCTACCTCTAGAACAGAGTGAGCTCCAGGTCAGCCTGGACTAGAGTGGAGACCATAAAGAGGGAGGTGGGGAAGCAGACATCAGTTATTAGACTCAAGGGACAGCACATTATTGGCCAAAGGAAAGACACCCCAGCTCACCAGGGTAGAATGACCTGACTCTGCCCACCACTCCATCTTTCCTGTTTGATTTGGCCAAGATCCATGGGTCTGGGTTAAGGCCAGCTCTGGACCATCCCTGGCCTGATCCCCCAACTTTGGTCCAGAGATTGGCAACCCACCTATGTCCCAGAATATGCTAGGCTCAAGAAAGCTCTCTTGGAAAGGGGGTTCCCGATGGGACACAACCTCATGGGCCAGGCAGCTTGCTGCTTATTAATTACTTGCTGAATCTATCTCCACACACCCCCCCCCAATTAGCTGGGGGAAATGATAATGTCTTCAGCCTGCAGACACAATGGGATAAGTTGCAGGAACTTCCAGGAGCCAGTTTTCCTAAAGAATTTGACTACAAACACTGACCAGGGCACATAAAATACACGGATAATTTCTTTAATGCTCTACTGAAGACAGCCACTCACACTCCAGAACCAAAACACTGTCCACCCTGTGTCTCTTTTATGACTACTCAATTTCAAGGAAGGAGAGTTTGGGGTGGGGGGAACAGGCCTACCTCCCTTAGACAATGCCTTCCCTTATCAGGGCAGACTGCCGTCTGGCTTCCTGTCTCCTCGGAGGGAGCTCTGGCAGGACAATTGC
Source organism: Zapus hudsonius (assembly GCA_004024765.1). Taxonomy (NCBI): domain Eukaryota; kingdom Metazoa; phylum Chordata; class Mammalia; order Rodentia; family Dipodidae; genus Zapus; species Zapus hudsonius. The sequence continues at coordinate 10,907 of PVHP010036061.1, read as the reverse complement.
TTAAGATGAGAAGCAGGATCTGGGCCTAAAAAAGGGACAGACCAGGCCTGAAAATGACGACGTCATCCTCCTCCTCCAACACGTTTCATTCCAAAAAGCATCTCCACTGCAATATTTTGCTTAGTAGTGGACAAGTATTAACTGTTTTAAGACTTCAGGGAATCCCCACACACACACACACAAAAAAAAAACAACCAAGAAACAGGGAAAACAAGGCACTTCAGAGTGAAACCCAAATCCCAGACAGTGTCATTCCTAGTAGTTAGAAGACTTAGATTGATTGGTTTTTCTTACATACAAAGCAAAGAGGAAGTTGGGGAGATGGTTCAGTAGTGAAAGACACTTGCTTGCAAAGCCTGGTGGTCTAGGTTTGATCCCAAGCCACCGACATAAGCCACATGCAAAAGGAAGAGGAAAAAAAAAAAAAAGGCACATGCATCTGGGTTGTTTAGAAGCAAGAGACCCTGACGTACACACACATCAATAAAAGCAACTACTGTCCAGGAAGGTTGGTTTTCATATCTAAATGTGGATTTGGAAACATTGCCAAGAAAATAAGTAAGTCAAGGGGAGATGGAGGCAGTGAAATTAAATTAGGCATAATTAGTTTATCTGCTCAAGAGATGAAACTATTATTTCCATTTTTCATAATTGCCACTATCAAATATTATAACTTCCCACAATTATTTAAGACAGCATTGAAATATCTGCAATATAGAAAATATTAGAACCTAATCAAAACTATTAACTGGGCTGGAGAGATGGCTCAGTGGTTAAGGCACTTGCCTCCAGTACCTAAGGCCCTGGGTTCAATTCCCCAGTACCCACATATGCCAGACCCACAAGGTGGTAGCCCTGGTGCGTTCTCTCTCTCTCTCTGCTTGAAAATGAATAAAATAATTTTTAAAAAACTATTAACTGTACCCCTTTCCCCAAAGCAGAATTATTTGGAAAAAAAAAAAAAAACATACAGACTAGATCCAATTCAAGTTGGATCACCACCAACTTTGGAAGTACATTCCAAAAACCTGCTTTAATTTGGATTACTTATAAACTTCAGTTTAAAGGTCTCTTGGTCTACAAGTCAGCTTGATACTTCAAGTTGCTTTAACAAAGAAAAAAACTTACTGGAACTTTCTAGGACACCCATGTGTTTCAAGGAAGGTGTGAGTAACTATTTGAGTCAACTTTCTTTTATCATCACTTTATGCTTTCTTTTTGTATATAAAGAATTTGGAGGGGTGGGACATTTAAAACCATGTTTCAATTATCATCATATTTTGGACTTCAGGCATTTCTTCAAATTAATTCCACTAAGGAACACTACATCCATCATCGTTTTAGGTTTAAAGAAAATCCCCAAATCAGTTTTAAAAAGACTCTTGCCAAAATCTTCTTCCCCAACCATTTCGTTAAAACTGAATTTCTGAGGCTGGGTGTGGTGGCAGAGGTACGAGGATCACCATGAGTTCAAGACCACCCTGAGACAACAGAGTGAATTCCAGGTCAGCCTGGACTACCTCGGAAAAAAAAATCCTGAATTTCTGAAGAGCTCATGGAAAATGAGCTTGTTCCAGTAGGTTGGTTGCACAAAGAAATGGACCAGCCCACAACTGAACACCAAAAAAAAAAAAAAAAAAAGTATTACAAAAAGTTTGTCATTGAAAAAGAATGGTGTCGTCCTATTTTCAAAATGCAAAATTAATATTTTTCAAACTACCATTGAGTAAAATGTCACTAGTTCTCCTTTTCCTTAGGCATTTTAGTCTTAAAATGGCCTGAAAATCAAATCTAGAATACAGTAGAATCAGAATCTGTCCTTTAAAAAAACATTCTATTTTAGTCAGGCGTGGTGGCTCACACCTTTAATCCCCAGCTCGGGGGAGGATCGATGTAAATTCAAAGCCAGCTAGGTTAGAGTAGACCCTTCCATGGAAAACAAAAGCAAACAAACAAAAAATATGTGTGTGTGTTTATTGAGAGGTAGGGTTTCCCTCTAGCCCAGGCTGACCTCCACCTCCTGAGTGCTGGGATTAAAGATGTGTGTCACCACACCCAGCTATATGTTTGTTTTTTAATCTTTATCCTTAAAAAGAAATAATCCTGAATTTTTTTTAATGTCATGCTTTAACACTTTAAAGAGTTCCTTTTTGAAACTCAAGCAAAGACATTTTCAACTCAGCCCTGGTGGACCAAGAGAGCAACCCCACCCCAGCCAGCCTCTGAGGGCAATCTGAGTGAAGCTGGAAGGGTGGGCAACCTCTTTCAGATAACCATGGGATCTTCACCTGTAAGGTGTTAATCCAGATCCCAAACTGACAGCTTCAGGGCAAAATGCCTATCTTAAAGCAAACACCCTACTCAATTCACTGGAGAATTACAAACATCAAAACCTTCCTTTTAGAAGATGTCTTGGTCAATAGGCCCACAAATTCCTTTAAAAAAATAAAAATCACAATCCATCAATGAAAACATTTTGAAAAGGTAAATGCATTGATTTGACCATCTAAAACAGTGGAGCAAAGAGCGGATGTTAAAAGGTTAACCTGCCTTCTCGTTATGACATAACCCAGGCATCTTAAGCAATCACAGAGCAAGAGACATGATAACTCCCTGGGTGGGGATAGGAGTTTAGGGGCAGGGACCGTGGCCGGGTCCAGGCTACTGATCACCAGAAAACAGCCTGAAACAGGAAAGAGCACACATATGCCACTTGGAATGTATGACGCAAACCCCAGCCTTGAAACAAAGAACAGGAAACAGCTCTGCTGGCTGCACTGGAGAGAAAGCACAGAGAAACATTTAGCCAGCCCTCCCTGACCCTATATTCATGAGCAGCTGGAGTTTTTTAAGACAACCACGGGGGAGGGAGGTGGGGGGAGCATGGAGGTGTTTGTTCAATGGGTGTGAATAATAACACCAGCTTCATACAGGGGACCTGCCCTATTTACAAATAGGAACCGCCTGCCACACACAGTAAACATCCTAAGTACACATGCGATTTTATCATATGCAAGCTGCAGAGACCTTCCTGATTTGTCCCGAGAGCTAAGAGCCCCCAACCCTGACCCAATTCTAGGTTGGGGTCCGATGATGACCCAGCCTGGCTCAGAGAAGGTTACAATAGGTTTCTCCCTCCAGAACTCAAGTTGGACCAAATGGGAACCCTTCCTTGGCTAAAAGCTACATTCTGAGACACAGACCAAGAACAGCCAGCCTTCCTCCTGAAATTTTGATTTTTCAAACAGCTTTGAACAGTGGTGGAACTGCTCACACCGACTGAAAGTCACCTCTTGGTGACTGTCCCTGACACTTCATTTTACTCCCAAACTGCTCATTTGTATCAGACTACAATACCAAACCTGACCAGACCCCTCCTCTATCAAGGTCTGTTTTTCCTTTAGGTATTTTCAAGGTACTAAAATCCATGGAAAGTCCCACCCCCATTATTTATCTTTACTATGTTGGTCGGGATGGTTTAACTCAACTCAGGATCCCATTATCAGAGAGTGAAGGATTTGGTGTGGAGATAGAACTACAGGTTTAAAAAAAAAAAAAAAAGGAAAAGTGGGGGAGGGGAGGCATCACTGTGCCCATAGCAACAAGACTGGGTTTTAATTTAGAAACTTTACAGAGAAAAGCAGCAGCTTCCTCCGATGCTGAGCCATTTCAGAACGCACGGGGTTGGGAATCTAAGAGCTACTTTTCTTTGTTATTCTCATATTTCTAATTCTTATCCCATCTGAACGTCCTCTCCCGTGGACCTCAACCAAGGACATTAGTCTGTTCTACTGCAAACCCCACAGATGAATAATTGGTTTCTCTAGGGAGTTTAAATTAATTAAATATCTTATTTCAGATTTCTATTAACAGCCAAAGGTTAACCAGCACACATTCAAGCCAAGGAAATCACTTTGAATTACTCTTTATTTAAACAATACTAACTCACAAAATTCTGGGCATGTATGTTTACAGATAGCTTTCCCCCCAAAACAAGACTTTCCTGAGGTGAGGCGGCTTAGCGTACAAACAGAAGCCATACACAAAACAATTATCAATAACTGGCCTATGCCTCCCTTAATCTTGCTTCACAACTAGATATTAAATGCAAATGAATTCAGAATAGTACTTCATTCTTTTCCCCATAGACCAGACTCTTGTGAGAATATAATCAAAGCAATTAAAGTGCCTTAGGTACTATTAAATGGAAAAAAAACTTTAAAAAAATCTATTCCTTGTAAACTTTATGTTGGCGAAATACAGAGTGGATACTGAATCGTTAAAAATAAATCTCATTTACATTTGTCTATTCCTACTGTATATTGCAATAAAACTTAAAGCAGCAACGTGTCTGTTATCTGCCTCCCAAATGGGCAAGACATGCCAACTCCAGGTCTCAAGGGCCATCTCCCAGGAAAGCCACTCGGAAAGGTTAGGGAGGTCCCCAGCATGGGTCCCGGTCCATCCATACAACAGCCTCCGGTCCCTAAGGCTGCAGGCCAGTCTCCCCAGGCGCTCTTCGCCTCCAGGCGCCGCGGCAGGTTCCCTCGCGGTCCCCAAGGCCCCCAAGTTTCTGGCCCGAGGCCCCCGGGAGGCTGCTCCAAGTTTGCGCCCGGGCGGCGGAAGGGGGCGCGGGCCGAGGGCGGGGAGGGAAGGCGCGGGAGCCGGGAGTCGGGGGGCGGGTGGGGAGGGGGAGGAGCGCGCGGCCGCGGGGCTACCTTTCTCCCTCCTTCCGACGCCGCCACACGCGGAGAGCGCGAGGTGGCCGGGGGCTTCGGAGCGGAGGCCGGGGGACCACACAGGTGACCCTGATCGGCGGCGCGTCTCCTCCATCCCCACTTCCAGCCGCGAGCCCCCTCCCCCTCCGCTCCCACCCCCGGGGGCGAGGGATCCACGGCACTTTCCCCGCGCCCCCACTCAGGGCTGCACCCCAACCTATTCCCCGCCACCCCTCCTCCGGGGAGGGCGAGAGAGAGACCGTGAAACCAGACGCGACGAAAAGGGGGGCCAAAGGCACGGCGAGGGGACCCGGACTTACTTGGCAAAGCGCGGGGCTGAGAAAGGCCCCGACCCCCCGCTCGCAGCGGGAATGTCAGCGCTCCGGGCCGGGCCGGGCGGCGTCGGGGACGGAGACGGGGACGGGCGCGCGTGTGCGGCCGCGGCGCTGCGCTGCGCTCCGGGCCCGGCTCCCCTCTGGCTCCTGGCACCAACTCCGGGCGGGCAGTCACATGACGCCGGCGCCGCTCGCTCTGCGAGCCTCCCGGGGCTGGCGGGGTAAGTAGAGGCTGGGACCTAGGGTGGGAGGGTCAGGGAGGGGAGAGAGAAGGGAGAGGGAGCCGCCGCGGCCGCCCGCCCGCCCGGGCTGGGCGGATCCCCACCCACCCACTTGGGTGGAGGCAGCCGCCGGAGGGGTCGGCCGAGTCACCGGGCGCAAACACGCACCCCGCCCTGCGCCCTTCCCCCGCCACCCCCGCCTCCCGCGCCGCCCCGCCCAGTCACCCGGGGACGGCCTGACAGACACTCATTATTCCCCCGAGCCCGGCGCCGCCCCGCCGGCCCGACCTGTCCCGCGAGGCGCGGCCCCGGGGCTGGGCGTGCGCGCGCGGTCCCCGCCCCGACCCTCCGCCCTGGGCCTCCGCCCCGGAGCCCGCGCGCCCCGCCCGCCTCGCCGCCGCCGCCGCCCGAGCCCCGGGGGGGAAGGAAGGGCGGGCGGGCGGCCGGCGCGGCCCCGCTCCGCTCCCCGCGCTCCGGGCGTCACCCGGCCGCTGTCCGCCGCGCCGCTTCCCAAACACCGCCGGCCGGCCGAGCGGGAGGCGGAGCGGGGAAGGGGATCCCGGGCGGCCGGGGCGGTCCATCCATCCTTCCTTCCATCCTTGAGCCGGCTCCAGCGGGAAGGAAGGGCTGGGCCCCCGGAGCCCCTCCCGGGCGCAGCGCGCGGCTCCCCGGGTGGAGGAAGGAGCGGGGCCGGGGGCGCGGACGACCCGGAGGATGGCGTGGGCAAGGGCGGGCGGCTTGGATCCCGAGCCCGTTCCGGGTTTCCAGGGTCGGTCCCCGCACACTAGGCGACCTTCCTTTGTGTCCCGGGGCGCCAGGGCCCCCTAATCCTCCCACCCAGCCTGGCGGGGTGGCGCTTTCTGCGCGCCCTGACTTTTCTTGGAAAGCCTGCAGACCCCCGCGGCATGCCACCTCCCCCAGGCCCGGCCTGCGGGCCGCTGGAACGGGAAGCCTCAGCCCTGTGGGCCGGAAAACTTGGCAAACTTCGGTCAGATCCTCCCACCCGGAGCCGCAGCCAGAGCCCGGGCCGCCGAGGGCTCTGCTCGCCCGCGACCTTGCTGTGCTGCCCGGACGAGCGCGAGCCGAGGCCTCCCTGCCGGCGGGGCCCTTGGGCCGCTCGGATAGCTTGGTGCTAGACAGACTCTGATGCCCTTAGAATTTCTTTTTAAACAGGATTCATGGAATAAAGAACGCGATCAAAAGTGCAAGTTGGTTCGATTGTTTTTAGGTCTGTGTACTGTTTTAAAGCAACCCGCTTCAGTCTATGGCTCCTTACGGCTTCAAGATGCTTTAAAGGCACTGGAGGTCCCCTTGCTCGCGTTGACGCCGCATCCACGCGTGGCGCTACTGAAAACGTGATACATTGATTCCAAGCCCCTTCATGTAACTACACAGGATTATAAAATTACAACCCGGTAACCCCAAGCAGTGGAATTGCCTGTTAGTGGATGCACACATGGGTCCCTGTGCGGGGTTCCCAGAATGGACCAGTTCACAGGCCTTCATGCTGCCCCCCTCATTCATTCTTGAAAATGTGAAGGTCTTCACTGTATTTCTTTTTTCTTGTTTTGTTTTTCGAGGTAGGGTCTTACTCTAGCCTAGGCTGACCTGGAATTCACTATGTAGTCTCAGGGTGGCCTTGAACTCATGGCGATCCTCCTACCTCTGCCTCCAGAGTGCTGGCGTCCGGCCCGGTGCACACTTTTAATCCCAGCATTTGGGAGGCAGAGGTAGGAGGATCACTGTGAGTTCAAGGCCAGCCTGAGACTACATAGTGAATTCCAGGTCTGCCTGGGCTAGAGCGAGACCCTACCTCGAAAAAAAAAAGTTGGGGGCTGGCTCAGTGGTTTAAAGGTGCTTGCAAAACCTGACAGTCTGGGTTTGATTCTCCAGTACCCACGTAAAGTTAGAAGCACAGTGTGGCACATGGATCTGGAGTTTGCAGTGACAAAAGGTCCTGATGTGCCCATTCTCTCAATCCCTCAATCTGTCTCTCTCTTCCTCTCTCTACTTGCAAATAAAAAATTGCTGCACACCCTGTGTTATGTGCCCTGTGAGAGTCAGCTTAGGGGAAGCTGTATTAAAATGTAGACACCTAGTGTTGGGTTCCTTCCTGGAGCCAGAAGCCGTCCTGGTCTCAGGCGCTTCCCTAACAATTCTCCAAACCTGACTCTATCACTACTCCCTCCTGGGTCACTACTCTGGTTCGCCTTCATACCCCAGTGTCTTGTGGGAAAAGGATGGAAGCCAGGGAAGAAAGATGCTTTTTCTAAAATGCAAAACCTGGGATATGGTGGTGAATGCCTTCAACCCCGGCACCCAAGAGCCAGGGATAGGAGGATCTCTGAGTTCGAGGCCAGCCTGGGACTACAGAGTGAGTGCCAGGTCAGCCTGGGCTAGAGCCAGACCCTACCTCGGGAGGGAAAAAAAAAAAAAGTAAATAAAGTACAAACCAAAATGTCTATTCCTTCAGTGACATTTCCTTTAGGACAAGTTCAAGAGCTTCCCCTCACTGCCGACGTCTACCTGTCACCTGTCATAGACTCCCTTCTCTCTGTTCTCTTCCCTGCTTTTCTCCAGCCCTCCCTCGTCCTCCCACCCTGGACATTTGCACATGCTCAGTGTGTCCAGGTGGACTGCCTCCTGCCTCCTCTCCCAATTCCTTACCCCACACACACCCCTCTCATTTCCTAAACTAGTGTTGATTTAAATGACATGTTCTCAAAAATGTATATCTTCTCGCCGGGCGTGGTGGCGCACGCCTTTAATCCCAGCACTCGGGAGGCAGAGGTAGGAGGATCGCCGTGAGTTCGAGGCCACCCTGAGACTACATAGTGAATTCCAGATCAGCCTGGGCTAGAGTGAGACCCTACCTCGAAAAACCATATATATATATATATATATATATATATATGGTTCTCTCCCCATCATCCCACACCCACCTTTGGACAAGTTGAGGTGCTCTTTCATGGTGCTCTGTAGTACACCCCCTTCCCCCCCTTTTTTTTCTCGAAACAGAATAACTCTTGAACTCCTTAGGTAGACAAGTTTGACCTTAAACTTCCTGCTCCCCCTGCCTCCACCTCTGAAATTATAGATGGTCATCATATGCCTAGTTTCCTATGGTGCAGGGAATCAAACCCGGGCTAGGTGCATGCTGGGTACAGACTCCAGCTCTTTTGTGGGGGAGGGAGGGTTGTGGTTGCTTTTGAGGTAAGGTCCCACTCTAGCCAGGTTCACCTGAAACTCGCCCTGTAGCTCCATGCTGGCTTTGAACTCACAGAGATGCTCCTACCTCTGCCTCCTGAATGCCGGGATATAAAGCAGGCACCTTTAACCACAGAGCCATCTCTCCAGCCCACTCAACCCTTTAAAAAAAGAAAAAAAGGGCTGGAGAGATGGCTCAGCGGTTAAGGCACTTGCTTCCAGTGCCCAAGGCCCCGGGTTCAATTCCCCAGGACCCACATAAGCCAGACCCACAGGGTGGTGGCCCTGGTGCTCTCGCGCTCTCCCTCCCTCCCCCCCCTCTCTCTCTCCTTGAAAGTGAATAAATAAAATTTTTTTTAAAAAAGCTGTGCATGCAGTCTATGAGTTCAAGGTCAGCCTGGTACTACAAAGTGAGTTCAGCTGGAGCTAGAGTGAGACCCAGAAAAAAATACTTTGAAATACCAGAAAAAAAAAAAAAGAAAGCAACTTTATTTGAGAGAGAGAAAGAGAGAGAGAGAGAGAGGGTAGGCCAAGACCTGCCATTTCATGTGAAATCCAGGTATATGTGCCACTTTGCGTGTCTGGCTTTATGTGTGTGATAGCGTTCAATTGAAATTGGGCCAGCAGGCTTTGCAATAAAGCCTTTAACTGCTGAGCCATCTCCTCAACCCATGAGCCCCCCCCCCCGTTTTTTTAGACAGGATCTCATGTAGCCTAGGCTGGCCTTGAACTTGCTATGTAGCTAAGGATGACCTTGAACTCCTATCCCCACACCTCTCCATCCCCAGAGCTGGGATTACAGGAATGTACTACTAGGCCCAAGGTTCGCTTTCATTTATTTGTTTAATGTTTTCAATTTTATTTATTTGTGTGTGCACGTGCCAGGGTCTGTGTAAATGAACCAGTGTTTGCATCAACTTTTGCATCTTGCTTAAGTAGTGTTTGAGAATTGAGCTCAGGCCTGCAGGCTTTGCAAGCAAGTGACCTGAACCCCTGAGACATCCTCCCAGACTCTTGTTTTTTTTTTTTTCCCAGACAGGATCTCACACTATAGCTCAAAGTGACCCCCAACTTGCAGTATCTTCCAGCCTCAACTTTCCTTGTGTTAGAATTACAGAGGAGGGCTGGAGAGATGGCTTAGCGGTTGAGGCACTTGCCTCCAGTGACTAAGGCCCCAGGTTCAATTCCCCAGGACCCACATAAGCCAGGCCCACAGGGTGGTGGCCCTGGTGCATTCTCTCTCTCTCTCTCTCTCTCTCTCTCTCTCTCTCTCTCTCTCTCTCCTTGAAAATGAATAAATAAAATACTTTTAAAAAATAGAATTACAGATGAGCCACCTTGCTCAACCCCAGGTTTTTTCACTGTCGTCGTTTGTTTGGTTTTTTGAGTAGGGTCTTGCTTAGCCCAGGCTAACCTGGAATTCACGCTGTAGTCTCAGACTGGTTTGGAACTCACAGTGATCCTCCTGCCTCCGGAGTGCTGGGATCAAAGGTGTGAGCCACCACACCCATCGTCCATCTTTCTTTTATCCCCAACCCTAGCATAGGACTTGGCCCATGTTAGGTGACAGTCACTCCAGAATCACCGACCCTCGGCCTACCCTGCCCCTTGCTGACAGCAGGCAGCTCGTGCCCAGAGATAGGCAGCCCTCCCTGCTTTCTGCAGAGCCACTGGAGCACCACCCTCCTGGCTGCAGAGTAGGTGTGACCTAGTTCTGCCCATTGGGACATGAAGGGAAGTAAGCCAGGGGCTTGTGGGAAATACTTTTTCTTCCCCGTAACAAGAAGCTTCCACCTGCTTTGAAGTTGTGGCATGAAAATGCGGTGCTTTGATGAGGAGAAAGCCAGGGTCCCAGAGTCCCACCATATCACCTCTTCAGGGATGACGTCCGTGGGTCCTAGGTGACAAAAGCTGTAAGTGGAGAAAGAAGGGTTAGAAGGCATGGCTGCAGGAACAGGAGCGATGCTGCTGGTCGCGGTGCTTAGGTAGTCAGGAAACAGATCAGCCCACTTCCTCCTCCTTTAGGTCTCTGTTGCCCAAGTTCAAGTAGATCTTCCTCCAGGCATGCCCTGCAGTGCGTCTCCCAGGTGATACTCAGTCCTGTCGAGTTGGAGCTGAGCCCTCATGGTGACCTTGGTTCATCATCTCAAACAGCCTCCGTCTACATTCGCTGTTCTTTGTACTTTCTTCTTCGTCTTAAACGTGTTATCAACTAAAATTGTTGTATTCTTTTTAAAAGCATTACACACTTTTTTCTCCTTAGAATGAGGTCTGGGATATTCTCATTCATGCCCCTTTTCGTTCTTTTTTGTTTTCAATATTTACTTGCAAGCAGAGATAGAGAGAGATCTAGAGAAGAAAGACAGACAGACAGAGAATGGGCACACCAGGGCCTCCAGCCACTGCAAATGAACTCCAGATGCATG